>JAJOOS010010236.1:0-36158 GCA_029582725.1 Solanum chiquidenum | reverse complement strand
CATCGCTTTTTGTAAAATAATTTTAAAAATAATTATTTTTATTAAAAAGCGACGGACGACATCTCTTAGTCCGTCGCTTTTTGGAGCGACACTGTCCATCGCTTTTTAGCATTGTTTTAGTAGTGGGAGCCCTCACGACATGTACCTAAGTGGTTCCTACCACACTTAGCGTAGGTAGGAGGCTTACTACCCCCTTGCGCCATGCTACCCTGAGAATACGCAGGTTTGGCTCTGAAATTCTGACTATTGTACTCACATTTGTTCTTACGTGCAGGTGCACTAGCAGCTGATGGAGCAGGTCCCTTCTGTTTATGTTGGAAGGATGACCGGTTGGCATTACTCTTCTGTTGTCCGGACTAGTACCCTGTCTTAGCTCTCTTGTTCTTAAACTCTTCTCTATCCCTTAGCTTCTCTTCCTCAACCTGATGCACATATACCATCAACCTTGAGATATCCATGTCACCTATCAGCATTGCAGCCCTACTTTCTTTACTCGACAGACGAGCCAGCCCAACAACAAACAAGCTCATTCTACTCCCCATGTCCGCAACCATCTCTTTGCTTCTCTTAGCTCACGGGGAAAGAAACGTCCCATGGAAGCATTCCTGACCATAGGCCAGCTCACAATCGGCTACGCGTAATCATAAGTTAGAAAGAAACTTTTTAGAGATAAAACTCTAACGCACGAAATAAGTATGAAAGAAGTAAATGAATTTCCTAAATGTTGCAGTCTTCTAATTATAGATGTGGCGCGCTTCACACCGATAACTAGGACTCTACAGACACGGATTCATAGACTCCTTATAACTCTTGCACTTTTTTCTCTGATACCAAGTTTGTCACGCCCCAAGCCTACACCTTGGGTGGGAATGACACTCGAGAACTATTGCTGGCCCCAAGAGAACCCTTGGCCTGGCTTAGTTAACTCAGCGGAAGACTCTATGCATATTTATAATGATCAAAAGCACTATACTCACTTGAATAATAAAATACTGAGAATGCTTAAAAGTCAAACATTCAACTTGGCCAAAATGGCAACTCAAGTCTTAACATATGAAATGATAAAGTCAATGAAAAGACTAAAGAACTAACATTTGACTGTCTATGAAGCCTCTAAAACAACTGAGATGGATGTCGGGACAAACCCCATGACATCCTAATGAACTAACGAAGTACTGAAAGCAATAAAAGGAATTCGTCGGAATGCAAGGAGACTCACCAACTGACTCTGGAGTGCTCACTAGATCAATGATGCGCTGAATGCCGATCCTAGTTACCCGTGTCTACATCATAATAAGAAGTAGGCCAACTGGAATCAGTACATTGAATGTACGAGTATGCGAGTTGGAATGCTAAAGACAACATAGACTTGAAAAGAATCTGAAGAACTTACCTGGCTCAACTCAACTCAACATAACTGAACTCATTTCAATATAAAGTAGTTTAAAACAAGTGCAATATAAAGAAAAGTTGTTTAAAACGTTATTCCAACTCTGTGTGTATGCAAAGATACATAAAACTCTGAAATGTATGTAAAAATACAATAAACCGTGTATATAAGAATACAATTACTTCTGTGGGAGTTTCTCAAACAACAACCATCACGTAAGAGCTATTGTGATAATACGTCATTTTGCCTCACGCTGCTAGGGCCGTCCTATACCTTGCCGAGGGTATAGAACCTGAACTACTAAGTGGATCCACTAGTCTATGCTAAAAAACACTAAAGGAATCATCTAAAAAGTATTAGCCTTTTCTACCCATGATGGCTACATGGTTTATGGGGGCTGTGAGTTGTCTGAACTCTCCTCCATATCGGTGCTCAATACTACTCCCAAAAATATGATATTAGCTCTTATGTTTAAAAACATACTTCTTTCTGTGATTTGAGATTAGTGCTCAAAACTTAGATCAAAGGCTGTCTTGGAAATCAAAGTTTCCTCTCTTGCTTCATATAGAAAGCGATTACTCTTTTCTGAAAACTATCCCGAAGGCTCTTTGGAAATCGAGGTTTCCTTTCTTGTTTAAATGTGAAAACATTTTAAACCCTTTGGGAATACGTAGTCCCCATATACTTTTGAAGAAATGAACTTCAAGCTTTACTCAACTTGAACTTTAAGTCTTAAAACAAAGTTAAAAAATTTGGAAAAGACTTTTGGAAAACTCTAAGAACCTCTCTTGACTTGACTCTTACTTCTCTTGACTTTGATCTTAACTTTCCTTGAATTGAATTATGGATTCAAAGTTCATGATCTCATATTTCTGAATGATTTCATGATGTTTAGATGTACCTAAGAGTGTTGGAATCAACTAGAAAATATAGGTACATTGTTAAGGAACTAGTACGAAAAGATGGGGGACGAATGGGAAGAACTGGCGTCCCTGGCACTCTGAGAGGTGCGTGGCACCAGCCTTGAAACTTCAGAGAGCTGGGTAGGCGCTCTGACTAGCGCGGCGCCCCAAGACCCAAACTTCAGAGACTGTTTTGGGGCGCGCTGAGAGGACGCGGCGCCCCAAGCCCCTTACCCAGATTTTACGAATTTCCTCCTTCGTTTTTCAAGTCTAAACCCTCTAAACTCGATTGGTTCTTTCCCCAAAAACTTAGAATCATCAATACCCTCAATATACATCAGATTCTACTTGAAAAACATAACTAATAACATGAATCAATCTCAATAAAACTCCAATCAACACAACCCACGAGAATTCAACGAATTTCATCAAGAACTCAAGGATTTACTTTCAAATCTAATAACTTCGCTGAAATTGAATCATGATCGGCACATGGGTGAACTAACCCAACGCTATGTGATCTCACATACCTTGTAGGGATCACCCCCGATGAAATCCGTAAGCCAAACTCGATGATCTTAACGAATCTTGCTTCTCTTCTCCTGTCTCCTCTTCTTTTCTCTTTTCTCCAAGCCCTAGCGTATTCGGTAAAAGCGTAAACTGATCTAATTATGATTAGACCCTAACTTAATTACAAAAAATGAAATAAAATAATTGGGCAAGGAAAAGACCAAATTACCCTTTCAAAATCCGGATTGGACTTTCCTTATTCCAACAGCCCAACTTCCAAAGGAAATAACTCACTCATACGAACTCAGAATCGCGCAAACTCAGCGGCGTTGGAAAGATCATTCCAAGATCTTTCCTACCATATCTGGAAGTACCTCTAACTCATCATGAGTTAGAAGTTATGGCTATTTGAAGTTGGCCGAAACTCAACTTATTCTAACTTGACAAAATTTCCAGATTTTCATTCTTTCCAAAAATGACTATTTTCAATTATTAGCTTCTTCCTAGTTATTTCAAATTGCGAGATGTTATAGGCAACTGTGGAACAAGGCAGCAATGGCCAAACTAAGTTGGGATCTAGCTCATAAGGAAGATAAACTGTGGATCAAATGGATCCATAACTTCTACATAAATGGGAAAAATCCATGGCCTGAGTCCAAACAAGCTAGCTGGATGATCAGGAAAATTATGAATGGCAAGCATGTAGTTGATCACATACAACATCTAAGGAGCAAAAAAGAAGTCTGATAAGGCAAAATTATTTGTCTTTGATAGGGGAACAACAGAGGACTGACTGGAAATGCCTTATGTTCAAGAATACTGCGAGACCAAAAGCTTATTTCATCATGTGGCTCATGCTTCATAAGAAGTTGCCAACTACAGACATGCTAAAAAAGTGGGGGATGGTAGTATCAAAGAGGTGTGTTATGTGCCAAAACGAGGAGGAAACCATAGATCATTTGGTTATAAATTGTCAATTTGCCATCAGGTTATGGAGCAGATTGCTAAAATGGATGCACCAGCTTGACATGCTACCTAATAATTGGGATCAATTTATGCACTGGAGTATACATCATGCAAAAGGGAAGATTATTTCAGCTCATATCTTCAAGATCATTATGGCGGAATGTGTGTATGGAATATGGATTGAGAGAAATAATAGAATCTTTGTGCCGAAGAGCAGAACAGTAGAAAGTGTGGCCAAAGAGATAGCTTACGTAACTATTATTAGATCGCAGCCTAATATAAAAGTTGTTCTAGATGATTATGCCTTCTAGCTATAGGTAAGGTAGAGCTTTAGTCTGAAGAGAGGCAATTCTGAGAAATAAGCATGCTGTGATAGCTGCTTGATTTGTAATGGTCTGCTACTGGTAATTAATATAAAAGATAGTTACCAAAAAAAGATGATTGAGGAAAGTAATAGTTTGGTGAAGTGTAGTTAGGGTATGGTTTAAACTTTATGGATTCTAGGATTCCGCAAATTAATAATATATATATATATATATATATATATATATAAATATAATAGGAGAAGAAAAGTTGTCACGTGTCAGCACCACAAAAAACAATAATTATTGTTAAAAAAATCAATAATTATTATTAAAAAACCAATTAAAAATTGATTGTAAAAAAAACAGTAATTACCATTAAAAAAATTTAAAACTTATTGTAAAAAAATAATTTAAAACGGTCGATTAATAGTTAATTGTAGAAATGGGTTAGCTTTTTTCCATTCCTTTTTAAAATTTATCTATTTATTTATATTTATATTATTATTATTATTATTATTATTATTATCATTATTATTATTTATTATTATTATTATTTATTATTTATTTTTTATTATTATTATTATGAGGAAAAGAAAAAGTGTCACATGACAACACCACAATTTTTTAAATTTTTAAGTAAAAAAATAAATTAATTAAAAACTGTAATTCTCGATAATGTAAAACATTGGCATATTAATTGCCTTTAACTTTTGACTTTTAAATTTTGAATTTAAAAAAAGCAATTCAGAATAAAGTGCACATTTGAGAAAATGCAATTGTAACTTCTGGGAATTAGAAAAGGCACGCTCTTGCTTCCTTCTCTTAAATGGTTCCAAGCCAATCTCAAATAAAACATGAATTTGGTTTTATTTTTCAATCTGGCTAGCAGTTCATTTCCTGAGTTTGAATTGGTTTCAAATCTATTGAATTTGTGATATTAAAAAAGAAAATGAGGAATAGTCGGTTTACTTTTCTCTTAAATATAATCCAATTTATACTCAGGTATGTATTGTTTATTTATTACATCGTATTATCTATTTTTTTCTCAAAATTATTTGAATATCTACTTAGTCTCCTTATGTTTATGATATCTTAATTTTATGTTTGCAATCTTTTAAAACAAATAACCTGCAAATTTTTATTGTGTGCATCTGCCACTTGAAAGTTTTAATAAAATGGCACCATAATTTCACTAAAAAAAATTTAAAAGGCTTACAACATAAATCTTTCATAACCACATAATCGAAAAGAGGTTTAACAATATTTTTCTTTTCATGACTTTGAACTAGGAAATAATTTTAACTAACAAAATAAAATAAAAATGTATTTTTGAAGTAAGAAAAATGGCAACAATTAATAAAGTTCAAGTGAAAGTAATTCATATTTATCGCATCTCTTACTTTACTTTGTTAATTTTCTTCTCATTTTATTTTGTTTTAGAATTTTTTCATTGTTGTCTAGATAAATTTTTTTAAGATTCAGATAAATTTTGATCAAATGCACAACAAGATAGCTTTTGTCCATTTTAATTGTCTCAATATGTATTGCATTTTTTTTTATATATAATTATAGTGTTTAAGTAATCTGTCGTGTTTAAGTTTTTGATTTTTCAAATATAATTTGAATGATATTTGGGGTAATTGTAATTTGTGTTTTATAAAATTTAACTATCTAAAAAAAACTTCTAAGTCTTAAAGTAAAACTCAAGTTCAACAGTTCAAAGAGGATGTCTCAAACAGTGCTAGAGAATACTCAACATGAATGCACACAGCAAGACTCAACTTACTCATGCAATGACCAATTGTGCACTCAAAGATTCAAATTGTGACTCACCATTATAAAAAATGCTCAAGTCCACAATACTTGCTTCAAATGCAAGTTCAAGCTCAACAAAGGTACTCAAATGCCCTCACAAAAAGATGATTCCCTATTCACACAAAATTTTTCAACAATTTATAGTTCCAAAATCACATACGACTCTCACACTCACAAAGATGAACACATGCATGATTTCACCCATAGGTTTGCCCTTATTTTCCAGTCAACATTCGTTTCAGCTCACTCAAGATCACAAAGGTCTTTTCAAGGCTTGTAACGGGGCTGAGTGTAAAGGTATGGTCATTTAGGTTCAGTGGTTGCTACCCTCATGAAATGTGGTCTGAACATCACTTTCTTCCTTTTGTTCAGCATTTTGATCATGCTCATAATTCACCCCATTATTCACTTTCAAATGGATTACCGGATACCCCATTTCTTTTGCAACTTCAACTACTTTATTTCACAACTTTTTCATTCTTTTTCTTTTTCTTTTCTTCTCCTCTTTTTTTTATATGGAGGGGTTCCATTTATTTTTTCAAAACCATTGTTCTAGGGGAATTTTTTACACTTCTTGATTTACCTTCTCTTTTCACCACACCCCTAACTTAGACTTTTGGTCTAAGTTGGCTATTTAAACAAACCACACTTCATGAGAGTTATGGGTGAATGGATAAAGAGGGTCACAATTGTTCAAGTTTCTTCCAAGAAAAGGATAAGTCTCAAGACGGTTCAAGCAAGGTTCACACATCTCACAAGGTTGGCCACAAAAGAGGTATATTGTCAAATTGTTTCACTCTTTAAAATTGTTGCCTAAGATCATTTCAAGCGCTTGCATCACTTAGTCAATTGGACCAATGAGCCAAATTCTAGGTGTCATCAAACACAATGTTCAAGGTAAGATCATCACACAAGGCATCGACATCAATATCAAACGAGACTCCACACTTTTTAGCTATTGTGCAATGTTCATCGCAAGAGACTCATTCAATAATAGGCTAGTCACAACGAGATGCAAAAAGTCCACACATTGTCTATGCAACTTCATTTGGCCTCATCGTAGCCGCGCATTCATTTCATTCGATTAAGAGCACTATTCAAGTCATCGATATTGATCATAACCGATACTCAAATTTGCACAAGAACAACCACAATCACACATAAAAGAGGTGCCACAATTATTTTTCAAAATAGGTCAAAAACCATTTCTGTTCAAAACAAGGAGCCAGAAGCTCAAATATCCACAAGATAAGATCAAAAGAAAATCGAAACACCAATATAGATCATAAAACCCAATATATACAAATAAAACAGAATCACAAGAGGTAGGTATGGAAATACCTCACCCCACCAATAAAAGAAAAACAGTTGTCCTCAAATGCAACTAAAACACAAAAATCGTATATGATGCATCGACATATCTGGAGTATTTGTGTCCAGGTCATTAGAGATCTTCATGGTCCCAAAAAAGCATCGACATAACTGTGGACTTCAGATGGTCCACATCTTTTCTCAATTCTACAATTGCGGCCTTTAGGACCGTCACTTTATGAGTGGCTCTCTGACCTCTCTCACTCACCTCTATCCTTGTTGTGAGGGCATCAATAGACTCTCTAAGAGGTGTCAGAGCAGTTGTGAGAGATCTCTCAATCATACCATAGACTGTAGCCTCTAGCTTGGAGGCACGCACATCAGCAGAATGGGCTAGATTCCCCATCCGTAGTAGCATGGCCTGGGTGAGTAGAGGTCGGGATGCAGCAGAAATAGCAGCAGAACTAGAAGGTAAGGGATCGATAGAAGAGCTCGGAGTCACAGATGGACAAAGCTAGGAATACCTGAAGGCCCGGAGGCCGGAGTAGGCAATACTGCCTCTGTAGGTAGCGTCTCAATGTTAACAGTCGGGGATGTATCCAACGGGGCTGCCTTCGTCTTCTCAGCCTCATCCTTCAAGTATTCGGCCTCAATACACCGGATGTCAGTCGAGGAGGTGGGAATCACTTTCACATCCTTCTTCTCATCACGTGGAGCCCAGGCTCGCTTACACAACTCGATGATCAACACCGTAAAAGGGAGAGATGCTTATTGCTGCCTAGATCTCATAGCCATCTCATGTTTAATGATGGCACCAAGATTGATGCTCTTCTTGGGAATGATAGATCCAAGAAAGGTCGCCTATGTGTGGCAGATGATAGACTCGTTCTGGGATGGCATGCGTGTGCTATTGATGAAACCGAACTAGTACCTAGCTGCAACATTGAGGTCTTTCTTCTCAATTGGCACTCCGGCCTCGATCCACTTAGGAGTGTTGTTAGATAACATGGGGGCTAACCAGCTTTTCAAGTCATCCAAAGAATTCCTTGTTTATCATGCTCTGGTAGTCATCTACAATATTTTAAGTACACTCCAAAACAATGTTGATATCTTCATTGTTGCACTTCACTTTTCTTCCCCTAACAACCACATAGTCAACTGGTTTGAAAGTAGCAGCCTTCCTCTTTCCCTATGGCACTAGAGCTCCATAGGTAGAGTAAAACTCTCAGACCCAATTAGAAATGTAAGGGCCCCGGGGTTTAGTGAAGATCTGGAAGTTGTGGGATTTCAAGGTGCGCCAGATCTCTGGATATCTGTCCACCACACCGTTTGTGGACAATCTATTCTCTTCAATTATAGTCCTTAGTCTCTTGACTTTTAGTCTGTTAAGAGACCGGAGAGGAGGACCCTGTGCAGGTGGTGCAGGGACCACAACCTAATCTAGGACTGGAGAAGGAGGAGTAGGATTAGTCTGAGGCACCCGGATCCTAGATGGATCATTCATCCTCTTGGAGTGCATTTTATCTCTCCGAGCTAGTAGCAGGTGATCATCCTCAGGCTTAGAAATGTCAGCCTGAGGATCCTGGTGTTCCCCCTCGCTCTCAGAATTGGTGAGGTGAGTAGCATAGACTACCTCACTGTCAGAGCTGACCTCTGGTGACTCAACTACAGGCGCCTTGCCCTTTTCTTTGTCGTACCCACCCGTGGTAGGAAGTTTAGTTGCCTTTGCTTTGGATGTTGTTGCATCCTCATTGATAACAATTTCCTTTGCTCGTTTGCACGACGGCATGTCTCATCATGATACCTTGGGTCTAGCCATATCTGTAAAACACGTCGAAAAGAGTTAGAAATAATTCAAGAGAAATCTCAGAATTCAGGTTGCAGAATGACTCACCAAACCAGTCGTCGAATCACTTTGGCGAGCCAGATCGGGCTCGCCGAAAGGACCATCCTAAATTTTTTCCAGAAATCAGGCAAGTCGGTGATATTTAGGGCTCTTAGGCGAGTCATCGACACCACTCGATGAACTTAGATTAGCCCACCAAATTTCCCAGTGTGCTTTAGGGATTAGGGGCGCAGAAAGAGCGGTTAAAGAGACCTTTCGGCGATCTCAGGCATCCCGCCAAAATTTACAGACTCTAATTAGCCAAATCAAGCAATTAAGGGCGATCAAACGGGGACATCGGCGAACCGCCGAACCGTTCAGTGAGCTTGACACAGCTCGCCAAACTGCCTAACGTGCCAAATTTCAACCCCGTATCCCAAAATCAAGCCCGCAACCCCCGAAATCAAAATCAAACTCACACACAATAAAATTCATACAAGACCCATGCCTCCGGGGTACTCAGACTTCCCTCTGTTTGGCCAGAATTGGCCATTTGACGACTTTTTCCCTTAAGAATGACGTCACCCACTCTATCATTGAGCAAATTATGTCATTTGGCTCAATTATGGGCTACTCAGACTTCACCCAACTAGACCCAACATAAAATAACCGTATCCCAAAAAATTAAAGTCAATTTTAACGAATTAACTACAATGATTCATCATTTTAAACAATTAGGCATCATTTCGAAATACAAAATAGGCAATCCAAAACATCAAATACGATTCAAACACAAACCCAGCATACAACAACACACATTTACCAAGAACATTTGAGTTGAACTACTAATTTAGAGTTTGGAGTTCGGAAACCAACCTTAAGGTCGAATAAGGAATTTGATACGCTAGGCGGCAAAGTAATCCAAATCTACGCACGAGATCAAACACGCAAACAAAGAGAAATAGCAAAATATAGGAAATTTAAAGTGCGGGTGTGAATGTACGGGGTTAGAAATGGGAGAATATGAAATATTTTGAAATTTTAAACCATTTGGCCTTTTAAAACCTTTCAGTTCGCAGCCCTTTCGGTGGTGTTAGTCGATCACACCGAACCACTCGGTGATGCACCGAGTGGGAACTTACCTCGCCGAGTTTTACAGGACCTCCAGTTAATTTGGGGGTCCAAATGACGGTTAAGATCGAGCTCGCCAACTTGTTCGGCGAATCCCCGATTCTGCTGTAGGCCTGTCGAATTGTAGAGAATTCCACTTCAAGTTTTTGTGAGTCTAACGACGGTCCAAGTCGTGCTTCCCGACCTCTTCGACGAGTCACCGACTGGACTCATGGTTTGCCAACCTGCACATTCTCAGACACATTCCACTTTTCAACCTACACAATCAACACATGTTATTCAAAGACAAACATAAAGTATTAAAAACTTGGGTTGCCTCCCAAGAAGCGCCTTAGTTAACGTCGTGACACGACGCGAGTACCCATCTAAGCTTCATTTTTGGGGTTTGCTATAGTATCACTAGGCAACCCCCCTTGTTGTATGTTGGGTTTAATTGCGATGAAATCTGACCCATTTGGGTCTCCAGCTGCTTAATTGAGACTGAGTGAGTGGTCACTATTTGGTTGAGAGTCGAGACATTCTCTTTTATCTCTTTCAACACTTTGTCGGATTGTTCGACATTGGTGAGAATACGTGAGAGCATATCTTCTGTCCGGTCACCCTCAGTGTCCTTGGGCTTGTGACGCTCATGGGGAGGAACATACCTATCCTTCACCCCCTCTCTATTTCATCCTTGGTTACAACTCTGCCTTGAGTAGTTTGCACGATGACTTCCTCTTTGATTGGCTTGGAAGCTTACTTTATTATTGTACAACTCTTCAAATTCCATGACATTTTTGGCCAAGATATCCAGTTGTGTCATCATTTTGGCCAAATTCTGGTCCCTCTCTTAATCCTTTATGATTTGTTCTTTTGTCATTTTATAAGTGAGAAGAGAGGCTTGGTCTTCACGAGTATACCATGCCTTGTTTATCTTGGTCATGCAATCGAGGAGTTGAACGCTATTGCATAAGGCTGTCGCATTATGCCACCCGGAGAAAGTTGGCAAGCCACTCCTCTATTTACTGAATCAAGACCTTTATTGAAACATTCCAACAACACCTTATCTGGATGTCCATGAGTTGGGCATTGAAGCACCAGCTTCTTAAATCTCAGCCATGTCTCATGGATTGGCTCTCCCTCCAAGCGCTTGAAGCTTTGAATACTATCCCTAAGTGTCATCATCTTTGACGGAGGGAAAAATCGCACTTGGAACACTGTGACCAGCTCCATCTAAGAAGTGATGGAATCTCTTGGCAACTCCGCCAACCACTTGCTTGCCTCGCCTATTAGGGAAAACGGGAACAACCTCAACCGGACCGATTCTTGCGATATGTTCTTGAATGAGAATGGCCCATAGACATCAACAAAATTCCTGATATGCTCATCGGGATCCTCATGAGCTAGAACTCCGAACAAACCTTTCAATTGTAGGAGCTGAAGCATGGTGCTTGTGATGTGGAAAACAACGTTTCCTTCAGCTGGAGGCAAACGAATGGCACTAACACCACCCATTTGGACTGGGTCATTGATGTTTGGGTCATTGACGTCGTTTAGGTTCCCAACATCATCTTGGTGGCCTACTTGGCTACCATTACTTCCGCTTACGATCATCTCCTCATCTGTTTAACACAAGCAACACAAACCAAAAACAAAATAAGTAGATTCAACTAAAACTAAAAAGAACATAATTCAATTTCACCAAATGAATTTCAAACAACACCACTCCCCGGCAGCGGCGCCATTTTGATTTAAAGCACACCTCATCCAATTCTAGGTGTCAACGATCGTAAATCAGTATAAAACGGAACTAAATGAGTTGGGGTTGAATCCCACAGGGAGCGGTACGTGTTTTAAGTTCAAATAGAAAGTACAAACGTGGTCTAATCAGCCATAGGAATAGAAATTATCAAAAATGAAATGAATCAAATTAAAGGGGTGACACAAATGTCAAATGGGGGTTTTAGTTTTTAATTTTCAACTACAAACAGTCACAAACACTTTGAAATAATAATAGGGAGAAGGATTCTCAGAATGTGATCGATTATAGGCAAATATAGATATATGGGTAATTGCAACTACTAGTAAATAGCTAAATATCAGTGAGTAGGCTAGACTATAAGGGAGATAATTTTCTCTCGAACAACTACCCCGAATCAGGTGATTTCTTTCGAACATCAACAAGCATGACAATGAAGAACAACTCACACCTTAATCCATTCACTCTCGCGATCTAAATATGTGGAATTGGGTTTAGGATTCACTCTCTCGAGCTAAACCCAGATCAACCAAATAACCACAAACCATCAGCCAATAATCTTAGTTCTAAACCCTCTCTCTCGAGCAGGCCAAGAACACAAATATAGAACTGCATTTGCAACTACAATTCTTAAATTAAACCACAATTAATGATTAAACTCACTTTAAAAAAACATTTAAACTAGTAATCAACAATACCTATAAACTAATTCAACCCAAAATCACATGATCACACCCCAATAATTGGGGTTTTAGCCAAACATCATAAAAAAGGTAAAAATAGTTACCGAATCAATTATCCATCAACTGGGTAAGAGTGATTTAGTCTTTACAATGCTTTAATTTGTAGAATATTAGAAACCCACTTCAAAAATCTCCAAATTGAACTTCTCAAAATCTTCAAAGCTATGAAAAACTATAGAGAGAAGTGTTTTTAGCTACTCAAAGATGTAAAAGATCTTAAACTAAATGTTCAAAATCTAATTTATAGTCACCAAAAATAAGCTACAAATGGCCATTTGGCAAAGTTAGTTGGGTTCGCCGAACCACTCGGCGAGCCGCCCTTTGACCTCTTTCATCACATTTTCACCTTGGCATTCAACATCCACAAGATTTGTAATTTTAGGCGATCTATCTTGGCTTCGCGGAATTGCTCGGTGATGCATCGACTACTCCTTTTTGTCGCCAACTTGGTTTCTTCCCTCAGGGTTGGCACACTGGAACTTTAGGCGATAGAACTAGCCATTCGGCGATTCGCCAAACGCTCTTGGCGATCACCAGGCTTGCCTTTGTTCAATTCTTCAGTTTGTTTTGTTCCTTTTTGCATTTTAGTGTCCTTGCTTTGTTCCTCAATCCATATACCTTACAATAATGGATTTAACAACACTTTATGGAACAATTAAGCTTTTGAGGATACTAAATCTATCTAATAAATCCCCAAATGAGTTCAAATCTCAGACTCATCAGTACCTGCCCTAGATGTTAGTGTACCAAGGGGTAGTTATTCCAATAACAATATGTGCTGCCGTGACATCTGATCCCAATCATCAACACATAATACAATCACAGCCATAATGAATCACAATCACACTTGTACATTCATGTAAGATATTCATTGCATGCAATTGACAACATCATACATTTCACATTATGTCTTTCCAAGTCTCCTAATCGTATATGATGCATGCATTACTAACAACACAGTTAACAAGCACGTATATAATATATGAGAAAAACAACAACCATCAATAAACAAACACGCATAGAATTAAGCCTAAAAAATTCTAAAGAATTGGAGCTTTACCTGTCCTTATTCTTTATGTGTAAGTCAAATTCCCTTACATATACTTATTCTTTGTAGGTTCTTATATTATTGGTTACACAAGGTTGACTCGAATATGCCATGGAACTCTCTTATATGTACTTAATTTTTTTTTATCAATTTTATTGGGTAATGATGGGAATTTTCCCTCTTTTGTTGTTACCTTATGCCCAGATTATTGGTGAATTCCGTCCGGGTTCAATGGGTTAGTTTCAATTCAAGTTGGGGAAATGAGTAGAGTGTGGGTGAGTTATTTCATAAGGGAAACTTTCAAAAATAGCAAATATTATGCCTTATATAGGACTTCATAGTTTTAATTTCACTAATTATAATGCACAACTATATTTTGATTTGCTATGCATTTGTATTTGTTTTGCAGATTTTGGAGAAAAAAATACAAAACAAACTGATTTGTGTGTGAATATATATATATATATATATATATATTAAGAGGAATGAGGTGAGCGAGATCGAGAGAGGAAGGAAAGATGATTGTATTTTATATTTATTTTGCATTGTATTAATTATTTATTAAATGTATAATTATTTTGTATTATGTATCAATTTATTCAACATACAACGAATAAAAATGTATCCATCTTCACTTTGATTGGATACAATTGATACATAATATATTTGATATAGAGGATGAATGCATGTTGCATTTGTATGAATACAAATACAACTTTTCAAATACAATTTGTAACATCTCGGATCTCAAAATGGAGAAAATCCTAGTTTTCAGAAAACTGGTGCCAGTACCAACGGAACCACCACGGACCGTAGGTAGAACCACGTACCGTAGGTGGAGTTCCGTCGTTGAGGTCAAATTTTTGTTGGTCTTTGATTCCACCCACAGTTGACCAATACGGTATGTGGTTGGACTTATGGACCGTAGTTATGAGCGTAGGTGAGGGTCAGGATCTATTTAGAGGAAAATGGTTGTTGGGTCAACTTCAAACGGTCATATCTTTTATCACAAAATGAATTAGGTGGCTCATGACCTATCAAGTTAAAGATAACTTAATCATCTTTCCAAGGTCACCGAGTTTGCCAAAATCCAAGCTCGGAGTAAAAAGTTATTCTCATTTTAGTGAAGCCCTATCGGGCAGAGCATGAACGACAACTCCAAACGACGGTTGGTAGTTCAAGCGTCGACCCGTCAATGCTATAGTAGATGCCACTTGTCTGTTTTAAGTCAGGGTCATTTTGGTCCTTTTCCCTATGTATTAAGCACTTAAACTGGGTCGTTTGATGCCTAAACTACGTCATTTTACTCTGTCTTAACCTAATAATCTAGTCAGAACTTACCCTAAACCTTTATTCTCCAAAAATCACCTGAATTAGAGCAAAAAGAAGAGGTAAGTTGACCATCCCTCTCAAGAACAAGAAAGAGGTATTCTTTAAGTTTAGTCCCCAAATACAAAGGATTTTTGCATAGTTTTCGTCACCAGGTATGTGGGATTTAACTAGTGGGTTCCTTTCACCCATCGAGTCCCTAGAATTCAGTTAGTTCTTCAGATTCTCATAAATTGTTCAAACCTAGGGTTTTTGTATTTTCATGATTTATTGTGATTATGGTTCCCTTGATCTAAATAACTTGTTTTCTTGATAATTTAGTATAATTTCATGCATAGTACTTAGAACCCTAATTTGTGTAGATTCTCTTAGTTCATGAATTACACTTTTTAGGTTAGTTAAATAGATAATCATGCTTCAGATTTTGAATGTCACATTATCAGTATATAAACGTTGCATTCTCAGTTAGCATGTCAGTATTTTGAGCTATTCAGTATTTCAGTTACATTTTAGTCATATATATATTCAGTTGGGAGTAGAGTTAGCAACCAGTTGGACTAGGGTTCACCGTACCATCATAGTCCCAAAACTACGTGCCTCTGTAGGAATATAAGTCCCCGTTGTTGGGCATCAGATTTAATGATCATGCCAATCATGCCTCTATACCCCTATCAAGGTATATTGGGTCCTCTCAATGGGGAGTATACATCGGACTCCACGTTTAGCTCACGTGGTTTATGTCGGTTAATAGTAGCTCCTACACTCTAAGTGCATTTGACCAGGTTTTCAACATTTATATCAGTTTACAGTTCAACATGTTATCTTCATGATTAGTACTTGGTCATTGAATTCAACTTAGGTTTTCAGTTATATTTCAGTATCTATATCTCTGTTCAGATTATATCATTTCTCAATTATACTTTGTGCAACTCATATATATTTGTTCAGCTTAGTATTTGTATCATGCATGCTTAGTAATTCCAAATACTGACACATACTCTGCGCTGCATCCTTTCATGGTGTAGGTTCAGGTACTTAGCATCCAGATCACGCTTAGATCGATTCTTGGTTCGACTTCACCAGCTTCAGTGGTGAGTCCTCATACTTCGAGGACAATAGACATGCTTTCATTTTAGTCATTATTTTTAGGTTTCAGTTTTGTTAGAGTTAGCTGGGGCATGTCCCAGTAACTCAACTCAGTTAGAGGCTTTTCAGACATAGTAGTAGATTCAGCTTGAGTTGTTAATAGGTTGTTTCAGTTATCACTAAACTCTTAGTATGTTTTATATATTCAGGCTAGTTGGGGTTTTCCCCACTTTTAGTTATCCATTGTTTTAGATTCCGCATAGTACATGTTCATTTCAGTAAGTTTTATAGTATGCTTATGATATGCCAGGCACATGGTTAGTTTGGGGTCACTCGTGATCCTAGGTCCCGTGTTACGTCAAGGGGTAGCCTCGGGGCTTGACATAATTAATATAAAATACAAAAATCTAGCATATATTTGATTGAATAAAATTGATACATAATACATTTGAATGTATTTCTTCGTATTGGCAGGAGAGAGAGAGATGGATAGAGAAAGAGGAGAGAAAGATGGAAAGAGGGAGCGAGGGTGAGAAATGGAGAGGGAGAGAGAGTTCTCTATAAAAACAACATATAGTGAGTTTTTATAGTTTTTTTTTAAAATTAAAGTTGTTTTCCATAAATATGTTGGCAATTTTTCCATTTTCCATAATTTTTTCTTTTTTTAACGAGTCTGATTTTTTTGTGGACCTCTAACAAGAGGCCATTTGGCAAAACTGTTTTTACAAAATCACTATTAAAAATAATGACATAAATGGACATGGTTGATAATAGTAATGATATAAATGAACCAAATTTTTAACGAATGATTTAAGTGAATAATTTCTAATAGTTTGATGATATATTTTATAATTTTCCCTATTATTAATAAAAAGTACACTCAGAGTAAAAACTAATATTGTTAAATAGACGTACCAACTTGTGTACAATGTATCTATGTATGTGATGCGCTAAATATATAATTAATTATTAGTGTAATTTGATTTATTCTAACTGATTAATTATTATTTATTATAAATTTAATAAATAAAATTACTTGTAATTACATTTAAATAAGTTGCTTGTGTGCAAGATTCATCAAATCAAGTTATAGTTGAAAAATGACTAGAAAAAAGTCAAAATATGCTTAATCACAGTAATCTGATATTCATTATGTGAAACCAAGCTTTTTTAGAAAAATAATTATAGTGCCATATACCAAAACTTCCTTATAAATGCCAACCTTTTTTTCTCTCAACATTGTAAAAATTCATCAAACACATTTCTCTATAATTACTATTATGAACACGAACACCAGCTCTTATCATGTTGGGGTTCAAGCCCCCTGGAAGCTGAAGAAGGTAGTTAGCCCTGATGAGAAATTTGCGAAGATATTGTTGCTGCCATTTGCATTCGTTTTTCAACATATTTTTAGATATATTGGATGGAGGAAATGGTCGAGCTTGTAATGAAAGGGGGTGGGAACAGGCAATGCGTTAGGTTAATTGATGTTACCGAAGAAAATCATCAAATAAATGATACAGGTGCTTATGTTGAAAAGAAGATAACAGGTGAGGACTATGCACTTGTTTGTGAGCGTTTGTTCAGAAATCGTGGACTGAGTATTGGTGATGAGATTGAACTTTATTGGGATACTGAGTTTCATAAATTTATATTTAAGTTAATTAAGAAATGTCCTGTTTTATGAAATCTAGTGATTATTTTTGTAAGGAGATCAAATGGTTGCCATAATTATATTATCTGAATGTGATATTTACGGTAATATGTGATAATTTTCAATGGTTCTATCCAGCCTAAACAATCGTTGGCCCATATGTGCTTTTTATGTCCTCTTTTATAAATGCAATTAAGTAGTACTAATATTCAATTGCTATGAGGTTTTTTTTTGTAATAGGATCATAACATTGCTCGTGTAAAGTCAATGTATTGGCAATTTCTTCAACTGTTCTAATACTTATTGGTGGAAATTCGTTGGTAGAATGAGAATAATTGGGAGGAGAAGGGTGGTAAATTAATGGGAGGATTGAAAAGTTTGAATAAGAAAGGACTCTTTGGTTAGATGTGTGTGGTTGACTAAGCATTTTATTCGAACAAATATAGACTATTACCGATTCTTCCTCATCATTTGAGACTGATCATTCAGATAGATATATGTGGGATAAACTAATGAGCTATCACATATTAATGAACTATATAGAAGAGTTATATATTAGAATAATATCCTTACCGATCTATTAACAACAAGTAGATCTATACCTGAAGAAATTAGTACAAGAAGTCGTAGTTACATTTCTTGATTAAGATACTCGGGGATAACCAATGAAAGACGGTCATAATAAATATTACAAGTCATTTTCTGATGTAATTGAAATGCTCAACTTTCTGAAATACATAAGCTCTAATTTCTACAACATATTTGATGTTTGTGGTCTAGAAGCCCATTATTCTACACTAGCTTTGGGAGGTATCAGGAAGAATCTGAAATGGAATTTTGATTCATAAAGAAGAAATGATTTTCTATGTTCATTTTTCTTGACACGTGAAGAGCATTGGAGGTGGATTACTATTGCTTC
Source organism: Solanum chiquidenum (assembly GCA_029582725.1). Taxonomy (NCBI): domain Eukaryota; kingdom Viridiplantae; phylum Streptophyta; class Magnoliopsida; order Solanales; family Solanaceae; genus Solanum; species Solanum chiquidenum. Next base: position 17,486 of record JAJOOS010010236.1, on the reverse strand, counting down.
GGCATCAATGATTAATTTATTGACATTATTCTAATCTCTATTTCCCCAAACATTGTGGAAGCCATACACAGAGCAAACTATATCTAAAATTCGCAACATGCAATAACTTTTAAAAAAACATATATGTTTTTCTTCAATGTTTTAGCTACATCAAAAATGATTTTTAGTGGCAATTAATTAGCAATTGCCGTTAAATATATATTTTTAGCGACAATTAGCACTCTTTGTATATGTCCCTAAAGGCTTTAGCGACATTGGATCTAATGACACTTAACTAATGCCGATAAAGACTTTAGCACTCTTTATTAATGTGTATTTATTGCCGCTAAAAGTTGTTTTTGTTGTAGTGTGGTCATAGTACTTGTTGAAGAAGCTTGTTCATACTTAATCATATGGAGACTATCGTCGATGAGGTGCATCTGATACCGGCATAGCACCATAATTGGGATGCTAAAGATATAGTAATTATATTCTCTCTTTCTTCGTCTCAATTTCTTTCCATACCTTTTCTAAATAGTCCAGAAACTTTTGATCATGGCACGTTTGTTAAACTCCATCACTTTCAACATTGTTTCAAATTTGTGAATGATGTCTTCATGTGTATTGGATATGTGACACACATCAAATTCATTTAATTCTTAGTGTATTTGATTTATTATAACTGATTAGTTATTGTTTTTATAAATTTATTCAATAAAAGTAATTGTAGTTATATTTTAGCAACTTGTTTGTATGTGAGATTCATAAAATCAAGTTGTAGTAGAAAAGGGATGAGAAAAGAAAATCTAAAATATGATTAATCACAGTAATTTGTTCTTAACTATATGAAATCAAACTTTATTAGAAAAATAATTATAGTGTCATATATCTTCCAATTAATACCAAAACATCTCTATAAATTCCTACCCACCTTTTCTCAATATTGCAAGAATTTATCAAACACATTTTCTATTATTATCATGAAGAAGACATTCATGTACAAGTTCATCCCATCAAAAGTAGAAGAAGAAGCATGCATAGAAAGTAACACTCTGTGGCGAGAGACTAGTTGGGTAGTAGAAATACGGAACAACCATTTGATAAGGCTAGGATAGAAATAATGCACATGCTTACTTCTCATTTTGAAAAAAAAAGAAGGAAAAAGGCACCAAAAAAAGAAAGGAAATTTTAGAAAATACGCTATATTATAGTGTGCAATTACACATGGAAGTTGTTACAGTTTGGTTTATTACAACTTTCTACCTAAGACATTCAATGCTATAGATATATTGTGCAAAAACTAATCATAGAGTTCCTTCTTAATTTAATAACACGAGGAGAGAGAACTAATGAAAGACGTATAGGAAACAAAGTGTTAATGTATTTTCTTCAATAGGCCTACTTAAGCTATGTGGAAAGTTACATGAAATTGAAGTTGGGACCTATAAAATTTCCAAAGATGCTTTCAAAGAAAACTTCAATATTCTCTATCATAGCTCGCAGGGTACATAGTCTTAATATAAGAAATTTATAGTGTGGTACCTAAAAGGAAGTTCAGGTCTTGATGAGTTGATGTGTGAATGTGCTTTTTTGGGGAAAAAATTACTATTGAGAAAATTTGAGTCATGGTATATTTTGCATTGTAGAAAGAGGAAATCATACCAGAAAAGCATAAATATTTCTTAATAAAGTTAAATTTTTCTTGTTATTAAATACACTCTGTGATCCAAAATAGGAATGATCATAACAAGAGAATATCATAATTATATCTTTTGAGACCCATCAAGAAAATTTTCAATAGATAATGCAACATCTTTTCAAGAATATGCACACTGAAAACTTGTACAAAATGAACATCATGTTTGAGCCGTGAATAGACCGCATCTTCCTCAGGAAGAGAAGTTATGGAACAGAGAAAAAATAGTAAGGTACCATCTCTTCAAGGAACCAACAAGTTGCTATAAAGCCAAAATTATTAACTATACAGTTTCTGCATGCAAACTGAAAAAATCAGTAAAATGAAATTCAAAACAAAAAACTTTACAGGATACCAGACCATAAACTGCATCTGAAAGTCATTAGAACAATTAAGTAAACGAAATACTATTAAAACAATGATTGATGTGAAGTAACTTATTGTAACACCTTGCAACTCGACTCTTAGAATTCGAATCGTTCATCGTAAGTATACGGGTGATGTCCTACTTGCTCATGTGTTTTAAGATTCTTTACCAAGTGTAGCAATGGTATTGAAAGTTATTTAGGGTCATAAGAGACTTCTAACACCAAGACAAGTTCAAAGCATTTTTTCTGGGTTAAGTTTTTGCATAAGTCCATATGAAGGTCAACTTCAAACAATCATCTCTTAGAATATGAAAAGTTAGGTGACTCGTTACCTATAAAACTAAAGAATTATGAGTCTTCTTTCCAACGCCATCAAGTTTGAGTCAATCCAAGTTCAGTGTAAAAAGTTATCACTGATTTATGAGATACACTCTAACCTGGCAGAAGCTTCGTGATGGCTCCACTACACGGAGTCAATACAGACCTCACTGTCCACTGGAATAAAATTCCTACTTCTAGCTCTTATTATTTATTTATTTTAAAGGTAATTTTGTCCTAAAAATTTCTAGGAAGTCATCTATGTGGGGCAAAGCATGTAGAAAATATGTTTTTCATAATCAAAACCCACTTATCCACTCCTAAAATTCTACGCTCAAAAACTTCAAGAAACATCAAAGTTAGGGTTCATCTTTCAAGATCCTCCATCAAGCTTCCTTAATAAGGCATGTATGATTTCAATGAGGAATACTTTCATCCTCATGTACAAGATTTCTCAATTTTCATGAACTTAATTCAATCGTTAGGCTTATCCAACCCACTTTCGAATTCACCATATTGATGACTCGGATTGCATGATTTCTTGAATTATTTGTTCATGATTATGGATTCTGGACTATTATATTTTATTTTTATACTTAGTAGGATTTTTCATGTTCATTCTTATGAGTTATTGACACAATGCTACTTATGATTTATGGACCTTATATTCAAAGCATGATTTTAGAGTCCTTAAGTTATTATGAAAGCTATTTTGAGATTGCATAAGTTGTGCATATTCTAGAAAATTTCTCATGATTTGAAAAATGTCTTAGACAGAGATTTTATCATATGATTTTAGAAATAATGATTTGAGTTTCATCTCACATATTTGAGAATAGTCTCACAGAAAGATATGTTATAGAAAAAGATTTTAGAGCACGACTCATTACAAGCTTCTAGATAAGTTAATAAATATTATGATTTATATATATGGTATGTTTTGTGAGTATTAATTAGCACCGAGTCAATGAAGGTTCTAGATAGCCCAAGTTCTAGAACTACATGCCACCATATGATAATGTTTCACCGATTTGTTGGTTGATCATTTAGCCCTGAGAGGCTCAGATTAGTGGATCCACATTAGATAGACAAGTTCTATACCCTAGGAAGGTATAAGACAGCCCTCCCAAACTGGGATTGTAAGTTGGTGCATCATTAGCTCACATGATGTATGTCGGTTACGACGAAACTTCTGCCTAAAGGATTTACTTTATTTATTTTATCTTTTCTTGACATTATCATTATAATCTTTTCAGATAATATGGTTTTCAGATATGCATCATTCTAGATATGATTTTAGAAAATATGGTTGTCACGTCCCTAACTAGAAAGTGGCGGACATCAAGGATATACACAAGAACCTACTAATTATTTGTACTAATCTAATGCCAAAGTTGTAGACTCATAAGCAGCGGAACCTATATGAAGAAAGATGCTAAAACATAGATAACAAAAGGGACCACTGGGCTACTTTACAACGGAAACAAAACTAAGTCTAAGAAGCCTCTAAAGAGTATGTATCTATGAATCTGATAACTAGTTGGGACAGGGCCCCGACATACCCATTCAGATATATGTACATACATGGCAAAATATAGGCTCAAAATATTTGATAACTCCAGGTAGAGGTGGAGCTTATAAACTGTTAAACTGTAAGTCTCTGGTCTACTGAAAATGCTTGTTGTCCTGAGTACCTGAGCCTGTAGTGATAGAAATAAAGCGCCACAATAATAAGGACATCAGTACATATAAAACATGTACTGGTATGTAAAGTAGACTGAATAACAAGTAGACATGTAAGAATGCTAAATGAATCAAATATCAAGATAGGCAAATCTGAGCATATGTATACATGAGATATAATCCAAAACTGGAATTGTGACCAACCTCAAGGGTCCTCATCTAACATTTCACGGCTTATTCATTTATATATATAGAATCCCTATAATTTTCCTAAGTGATATCTTTACTTCCTTATATAGCTTCTTTTATCTTTGTAAAACTAACTGTCAAGGAATCACATGATTGCCTACTGACAGCGGTTAGTGAACCGTGTATGGCATCGGTAGCCCACTGTCACAACCACGCGTGAAATCTCCTAGTCTGGGTAACGAGGTCTATCAAGGTACTCTCCCAGGGCTCTTGTATTGTCTGTCGGCAGGCATGTATCAGTCAGGTGTATCCACGACGGGAAAGTCTAACTGACTCTATTGAATTCTATGCACATAGTAGCCCTAAAAATATCCACTCCACACTGCAGAGTAGTCTATAATCTCAATTGCATGTAAATACTAATAATAATTAATTCATAAATCATATAGCTCGTGATACTATTTGTGATTACTTTATTTAGATTGAGAATAGTATATCTTGTGACCTATACACTTACGAACAATATGTGGCCAACTGCTTCGTTTAAATTTATGCAATATGTACACCCTCTAACTTCTAAGAGTATCAACTGTAGACACATATAGTTATGTGAAACATATTGCTTCCGTGACAAGAAAAGAGTGTTGTAACTCTATAGGTTTAAGACTCAAACATGAGAGGGTTTATTAAATTAGATAACTTGCTTTCAAGTATCATAGAATCCCTGATGACATGTATTGGAAGAACATGCGACTTTAGGTCGTGCCTTAAGGGAGAAAGATGTTTTAGCGTTGCATACCTTCCTTCGGGACTTACTATCTTACGTCGTCAAACTCCTTGACAACTTTATCTATAACATAACACCATCCCACGAGTTCTTTGTCAACGATGTCAAATTCCTTTATCAGCTCATAGTTTAAGTTGGTAGAGAACTAATGCAATAAATTAGAATAATAGGAGCTCATATAACCAGTTACAACATATTCTTAGCAATTTAGGCATTTCATCAAATAATTGGTGAGCAACAAACTTTCAAGAACTATAAGAGTTGTGTTTTCTATAACTAGCCTTCCAATTTATTGTAACCAACTTACTGCTCCAATACAATACCATTCACCCTTCGTTTGGTCAAAACAACAGCCAACACAACCTTCTACAAACTCCTTCCTTACCAAAACATCAACTACCATGGCTAAAACATGGACTCACGGATTCCTATCACCGTCCCGTGAGTCCTTCCCGCAAATTATACTTAAAGCATCCTTAGAATACTTTTTATGGAGATAGAAGAGGAGTCATAACTATATATCCAAGAAAAGCAGCCCCTGCCCTTTCTATCCTTCAAGAACAATACTTTTTCTTTCAAGAAAAAAATTAGTGAAGTATATCTGTAAGTTTATGGAGAGGAAAACACTTAATTCTTGAAGAAATCAACTTACCTTAAGCTTTGGAGGATTGGAGATGAGAAAAACTTGAAGAAATAATTTGAAACCAGTTCTTACACGTTCTTGAGTATATGTGAAAGGATATCCCAAAGTTCTAATATAAAAACAACAAGGTTGACCGACTTTCTCTTAAGTCCCACATGTCCCACAATGATTGGGCAGTGCGTGCGTCCATCGTAGAATGAACATTACTTTTCACTCCAATATTATTTTAACGAGTGGTTTGTTTTTCTGGAAACTAGACTCAAATACCTTTGATTTATAGGTTGTAGGTCCTCTAGCTCCTTATATATTAGGATATATGCTTGTTCAAAGTCAACTGAGAAATGAGATCATTTGTAGTAATCCTCCACAATGAGCCTTTAAACTTGAATCTTATCTTTAATGATCTCTTTGGCCTAAAACATTTATTTAACCCTTCAAATGACTAAGTATAAGGGTTACATGGTATGGTTAACCATTTTCAATGATATACTTCCCCCCGATATAACACCTATGCATTGGTGTTTACGAGTCGCAAATGTATTTTAAGTTACGGGGTATTACATTATCCCCCCCCCCTTTGGATATTCGTCCTCAAATGAAGGAAACTCCTTAAGATGATCAAATATTGTATTATTATTTTAGAAAAAAATTGGCAGAGTTTCCTTTGTAAACAGGCCTATCCAAAACCTGTCAACTAACCAAAATACACACACATTGCTTCACAAAGCATCACCACACAATAATATGAAACAGATATCCACTAGGCTCTCATTGGCCTTATACGAATGGAAACTGCACTAACTAATATAGCATACCTTATATTGTGGACGTTTCAATTCTAAGGGATATGTGGTGTCTGTATCAAGTACCTGAATGTATAACATATAATAAAGCAGTACTACAAAGTACAGGCAAAACTAATACTCAAATGAAAGGAGTTATGACTTTAAGAACCTTTGTGTGGCTACTGAAATAAGTGGGGATACTTGGCCCTCATGTCAGCATTTGTTTCCCAAGTGGCTTCTTTTATATTCTGACTTCTCCAAAGTACCTTGATTGATGCTACGCCTTTTGTCCTTAACTTCCTGACATGTCGGTCTAATATTGTCATAGGGACTTCCTCACACAATAAGTATTCTGAGAGTTCCATACCTTCTATGGGAATAACCTGTGTAGGATCTCACAAGAATTTGCGTAACATCGACACATGAAAGACCGGGTGTACTATAGCTAACTCTCGAGGAAAATCCACCTCATAGGTTACTTGACCAATTCTAAGTATAACTTTATATGGCCCTATATACCTAGGGCTCAACTTACCTTTCCTCCCAAATCTCATAACGCCCTTCATAGGGGATACCTTCAAGAATACCCAGTCATCAACCTGGAACTCTATGTCTCTACGGCATACATCTGCATATGATTTTTATTGGCTCTGAGCCATCTTCAATCGCTCTTGTGTCAACTTTACTTTTTCAACGGCTTGGTGAACAAAGTCTGGTCCTAATATTTGAGTTTCACCTATTTCAAACCAACCAATAGGCAATCTGCACCGACGTGCATAAGGGGCTTCAAATGGAGCCATGCCAATGCTTGAATGATAGCTATTATTGTAGGCAAATTCTATCAAGCTTGCAATACTCTTCGGCGTTGTCGTTGGATTTAACTAGAAAGAAGTGGGCTGATTTCATCAACCAATCAATGATCACCCAAATGGAATAATGTCTCTTAAAAGAGAAAGGCAAACCTATAATGAAATCCATATTAATAGCCTTCCATTTCCATATTGTAATGTTCATAGTCTGAGCTAGACCACCGAGCCTCTGATGTTCTGCTTTAACTTGTTGGCAATTGGAGCATTGTGCCACTTATTCCGTAATATTTATTTTCATGTCATTCAACCAGTAGACCTCCTTAAGGTCATGATACATCTTTGTGGAGCCTGGATGAATTCATTATCGGGAATAATGTGCTTCATCCATGATTTTCTGCATTAATCCTTCTATATTTGGAACACATAGTCTGCTTTGGCATCTCAAGGTTCCATCTCCTACTAACTCGAATGCAGTAATTCATTGCTCATGAATCATTTCTTGATACTGTAGAAATATTAGATCGTCATGTTTTTTTTCGTTCACCAATGCCACTAATGATGATTTGGCACTATTTTGTACGACTACGCTTCCATTGTCGGGTTCTAGAAGTTGGACTCCTAAGCTAGCTAATTTGTGAACATCTCATGAAACTTTCTATTGTACACGTGGTAAATGTACTATACAGCTCATAGATAGTCGACTAAGAGCATCTTCTACCACGTTCACTTTATTTGGGTGGTAGAGAATGTTTGCATATAGTCATTTAACAACTCTAGACACCTTCTCTGATATTCAAGTCTTCTTGCTTGAAAAGTTACTGGAGACTCTTATGATCTGTAAATATATCAACATGTACCTCATACAAATAGTGCTGCCAAATCTTTAGCGCAAATACCACTGCAGCGAGCTTCAAATCATAAGTGGGGTAGTTTTGTTCATGTTTCTTCAATTGCCGAGAAGTGTATGCTATCACCTTCTCATGCTGCATTAAGACGCATCATAGGCCAATGCATGAAGCATCACAATAAACTACATAACCTTATGTACACTCTGGTAAGGCCAATATTGGCGCCTTAGTCAATCGATCTTTAAGCTCTTGGATGTTTTTCCCACATGCGTCGTACCACTAGAACTTCACTGCCTTTTTCGTCAACTTTGTCAATGGTGCAAAAATAGAGGAGAAGCACTCTACAAACCTTTGGTGATATCCAGCCAGTCTCAAGAAACTACGCACCTCCGTCGGAGTATTAGGTCGAGGCCAACTCTTTACCGCCTCAATCTTTTGGAAGTCTACTATAATACCTTCACCAGAGACCACATGTCCAAGAAAAGCCACAGAGTTCATCTAGAATTCACATTTAAAAAACTTGGCATATAGTTGGTGCGCTCTGAGTGTTTGTAGGATAGATCTCCGATGATTTGCATGTTCTCTGGAATCCTGTGAATATATCAAGATGTCATCTATAAATACAATCACATACATATCAAGAAAGGGTTTGAAAACCCTATTCATCATAGCCATGAAGGTTGTTGGAGCATTTGTTAGTCCAAATGACATGACGAGGAACTCAAAGTGTCCATAGCTCGTTCGGAAGGTTATTTTAGGAATATCTACTTCTCGAATCTTCAACTAATGATATCTGGATCTCAAGTCGATCTTTAAAAAGCACTTAGACCCTTGCAATTGATAAAATAAATCATCTATCCTTGGAAAGGGGAATTTGTTCTTTATCGTCACTTTATTAAGCTGCATGTAATCTATACACATACGCATTGTGCCATCCTTCTTGCATACAAATAGTACTGGAGCACCCTAAGGCGATATGTTGGGCCTTTATCAAGTAAATCTTTCAGCTGTTCATTTAGCTCTTTTAATTCTGTTGCCACCATTCTATAAGGCGGAATAGATATAGGCTGGATACCTGGATCTACGTCAATACCAAAATCAATCTCTCTAATTATAGGTAGTCCAGGAAGTTCGTCAGGAAACACATCAGGATATTTATTCACAACGGGCACAGATTGAAGAGTCGCCACCTGTTTCTCAGCTTCAAGGTCTCTTACATGGACAAGGTGATATAAACACCCTTTATCTAAAACTTTTGTACCTAAAGATAATAAATAAACCTTCCTCTAGGCATCATAGCATTACCTTTCCACACTAAGACTGGCTTGCCCAGGAAATGGAATCGAGCAACTTTAGCTCGGCAATCAACCGTAGCATAACAAGACGACAACCAATCCATGCCCATAATGACATCAAAATCAACCATTTCTAGCTCTATAAAATTTATCAATGTGTCATGGCCACATATTCTTACTAGGCACCTGTAATAGACCCTTCTAGCTATAATAAATTCTCCTACCGGAGTCGATACTGCAAATGGTTCATGTAATATGTAAGATTCTGCCTTAGAAAGAGCTAGGTTTAGAAAGAACTATTTTGGAAGTCAGATTGAAACTTTTGGCAAGTTATGCTAAGTTATGAGTTTTGGGTCAACTTCAAACGGCCATAACTTTCGGTACAAGATGAGTTATATGACCCATAAGATATCAAATGAAGGGTCTTGGAATCATCTTTCTAACTCCACCGAGTTTGCTAAGTTTCGAGTTTGGATGAGGGAGATATGACCGTTTGAAATCTGTCTGTCCACTTAAGGAAAGTTACCCAAAATTTTGAGGGGTATTTTGGTCTTTTCCTTACCCTTTCAGCTTAAAACGAATTAAGTAATACTTTTGGGGTCAAATCTGATATGGGTCAGTTTTCATAATCATGAATACACTTAGGTTTTGAAAGGTGTTCAAGAAGAGGAGAAAAGGAGAAAAGTTCAAGGCGTTCGTCAAGATTCAGGAGATTTGTCGAGGGATTTCGCCAAATCAAGGTATGTAAGTTTTCATAGTGTTGGGTTCGTTCACCCACACGCCAATCATGATTTACATATTCGAATTTCATAAATAGGATTGAGATGATTTGAGTTCTTGATGAATTCTTGATGAGTTTCTTGAAGTTTGTGATCCATTCTTTAAGTATGAGGTTTCGTTGAGTTCTTGTGATGAGGATTTTGTGTTGAAGTATTGTTCTTGAGTAATTTAGGGTGAATTTTGTTGTAATTATATTGGGTCTATCAATCCTTAAGAGTTTGAGGGAAATCGTTTGATTTTAGAGGAGATTAAAGCATGATGAAGAACAAGAAAAGTCATCAAAAACTGGGCATATGGGTGGGGCGCCACGCCACTCAGTGCTCCCCAAGTGAGATTATATAGTTTGGGTCCTGGGTCACCATGAAACTCAGTGCACCCCAACCCACCTTTACTAGTTCAAAGGCTGGCGCCCTGCGCCACTCAGTGCGCCAGGGTCACCAGGTCCCCTACCCTTCTGTCCTTCTTTCCGTGTAAGTTCCCTAGAATCATACCTATGTTTTCTACTTGATATCCACACTCTAAAATACATCTATACATCGAGATATCACTCATAAAAGGAATCATAACCTTGAATTCATAATTCAAATTCAAGGTAGAGTTAAGAGTTAAGACTTGAGAATTCTTTCGAGTCATTTTCAGAAGTATTTTACAATCTTTTCAAACTTGTTTTAAGACTTAAGTATTTGAGTATGAGGATGAGTAAGCTTGAGTTTATTTTTCAAAATGAATATACGGAAACTAAGTATTCCCATGAGTAAATGTTCTTACATTTAAAAGAGGAGTAAACTATGATTTCCAAAGAAGCTTAAGAGATGTCTTGAGTACTATCTCCTTTTAAAGAAATCTTTTTGAGTAATTATCTCAAACCATAGGAATAGAATTTTTTTTAAACATATGAGCTAAGCTATATTTTGGGAGTAGTATTGAGCACCGATATGGGGACGAGTTCAGATAACTCAAAGTCCTCATAAACCATGTAGCCAATGTACGTGGGTAGAAAGGGTCATACTTTTTAGATGATTCCTTATTGTTTTTTAAGCATATCTTAGTGGATCCATTTAGTGAGTAGGTCTTATACCCCAGCAAAGTATAGGACAATTCTAGCGGCATGGGCAAGACGATGTATCATCACATAGCTCATACTGATGGTTGTCGGTTAGAGAATCTCCAAAACAGAGTTATTTTGTATTTTTATATAAAAATTGAGTTGTTATTGTATTTTACAATACTTTGAGTTGTTATCTATTGTTTAAACGTTGTCTTTATAATTCATTTTACTACTGCTTTATATGGAACTGAGTTGAGTAAGTTTGAGTATCCTTGAGTTGAGTTGAGCTTGAGTTGAGTTGAGATGGGGTAAGTTGTTTCTTCAGTTCCAGTTCAAGCTTTGTGATATTTTAGATTTACCCTTGCATGCTCGTACATTCCATGTACTGACGTGATTTGGACAGCATCTTTTATGATATAGATACATGAGATTAGGGTCCTCAATAGGTGATTCATTGATACCATTTGCAGTTCCAGAGTTGTCTGGTGAGCCTCCTTGCTTCCGTAGGATCCCTCATTTATTTCTATCATGTTATTTCAGTTAGGATGATCGGGGGTCTTGTCCCGACATCCATCTCAGTTAGTAAAGGCTTCATAGATAGACAAAAGTAGTTCATGAGTCTTTTTCATTCCATTATTAAATGTTGAGACTTGAGTTGCCTATTTTGGTCGGTGAATGTTTTATTTCTAAAATACTCTGAGTATTTATTTTAATACATTTGAGTTACAGCTTTCCTTTGAGTTCTTTTATTGATGAGTAAGTATTCCCTGAGAGTTGAGCCAGGCAAAGGGTTCGCTTGGGGCCAGCAATGGTTCTCGAGTGCCAGACGTGTCCAGGGTGTAGGCTCGAGGCATGAAAAACTTGGTGTCAGAGCACAGAGTTCAAGAGTCCTAGGGTGTCTATGAATACATGTCTGTAGAATCCTAGTTATCGGTGTGAATCCTCCATACTTCACCGGTTCAAGTGCCACTGAGGATCCAGAGAACTTTATAAAAGAGTTGTAGAAAGTGTTTGAAGAGATGCATGTTGTTAATGTTGAGCGCGTGGAACTAGCTGCATTCCAACTAAAGGTTGTTTCTAGAGTGTGGTTCGACCAATGGGAGAAGAGTAGAGATGAAGGGGCACCAATTATAAGCTGGACTGTGTTTGAGGAGACCTTCTTAGGGAGTTTCTTTTCCCGTGAACTAAGAGAGGCAAAGGTAAGGGAATTCCTCACTCTTAAGCAGGAATCTATGAGTGTGCATGAGTTTAGCCTTAGGTTCACCCAACTGTCCCGTTATGCTCCGGAGATAGTTGCTGATATGAAGAGTAGGATGAGCTAGTTTTTATGTGATCTGTCTCACCTATCAACTAAGGATGACAAGACGGCTATGTTTTTAGGGGTGTGGACATAGCAAAGTTGATGATCCGTGTGTAACAGGTTGAGGAAGATAGGCTGAGAGATAGAGAACCGTTTCAAAACAAGAAGGCTAAGACATCAGGAAATGAGTCCGGGCAGCAGAACAATAATGCAAACCGGTCCTCCTTTCAAAAAAGGCCAAAGGGATCTGTTCCATCATCTGCTAGTGCACCTGCACCAGATAGCAGAGGTGAGTTCAAGAATCAGAGTTCGCAGAATTTCAGAGCTAGACCTGCACAGTCTCAAGGTAGTGTGGCACAAGGAGGTAATAGGATTCATGCATGTGCTATGTGTGGTAGGAACCACTCAAGAGTGTGTCGTGATGGCTCCACTGGTTGCTTCAAGTGTGGTCAGAATAGTCACTCATGAAAGAGTGTCCTAAGAACATGCAAGGTGGTGGTAATGGGGGCAATCGAACCCAATCTTTTTCAGCGGCTCCACCAGACAGAGATGTACCTAGAGGAGCTATTTTAGGGACAGGTGGAGGAGCAAACCGTATGTATGCTATCACCAGTCGCTAAGAGCAAGAGAATTCGCTAGATGTTATCACTGGTATGATCAAAGTCTTTACTTTTGATGTATATGCTTTGCTAATTCCAGGACCGAGTCTATCTTTTGTGACTCCTTATATTGCTATGAATTTTAATATTCCTCCTGAGCAATTTCGTGAGCCCTTCATTGTTTCTACACCTATTGGTGAGTCTATTCTAGCTGAGAGAGTTTATCGTGATTACGTCGTTTCTGTCAATCACAAGGACACCATGGCTGACTTAGTTGAGTTAGACATGGTAGATTTTGATGTTATTCTAGGTATGGACTGGCTTCATATCTGTTATGCCTCAGTTGGTTATAGAACTCAAGTTGTTAACTTCCAGTTTCCTAATGAGCCAGTTATTGAGTGGAAGAGTAGTTCAGCAGTGCCTTAAGTATTGTGAAGATATGGGGATTGATCGAAAGTTGACAGTAAGCTATTCACCTGAAAAAAATGGAGTCTCATAAAGCAAGAATAGAACAATAGTTGAAATGGCTAGATGTTTGTTGTTGGAAAATATATTGCCATAAATATTTTGGGCAGAAGCTATTAATACTTTCGTTTATTTGTTAAATAGGCTACCAACAAAAGATATGGATGAAAAGACACCATTTGAGGCATGTAGTGCAATACTGCCATCTGCTAAACATCTAAAAGTTTTTGGCTCAATATCTTGTTCTCATATTCCTTTTGTCAAAAGAAGCAAACTTGAACCGAAAAGTGAATTGGCGATCTTTATCGGTTATTCATCACAAGCCAAGGTTTATAGATTTTTCAAATTGCAAATAAAAAGTATTTCAATCCGAAGAGATGTAGTCATGGACGAGCATACTTATTGGAATGGAAAAGGAGAAAATTGAGAAAGATAATGCAACTTTTCAGAACTTGAGTCCGTTGCCTAAAATCCAATCATTTTTCTCTAAAAATTTGGAAGAATATGAAGAATCAGACGGGGAATCCTCACTTGATTCGACAATTTTGAAGACAAGGTCCGTTTCCGAGATATATGAAAGATGTAATGTTGCAATCTCAAAACCAAATATCTATCAAGAAGCATCAAGACATGAATTTTGGATTGAAGCTATGAAGGAGTAGATTGGTATGATAAAGAAGAATGATACTTGGAAGCTGGTTGATAAACCCAAAAACAGAAATGTAACTGGGGTGAAGTGGGTTTATAGAACCAAACTTAATCTAGATAGAACAGTTTATAAATACAAAGCAAGGCTTGTTGTGAAAGCTTGTGTGCAAGTTGCAGGTCTGGATTATGGAGACACGTTTTCCCCTGTTATACGACATGATACAATAAGGCTTCTATTTTCTTTGGTAGCTCAGTCTAATTGGAACTTGTATCATCTGGATGTGAAATCGACATTCTTAAATGGACAGGAGGAGATTTATGTCAACCAACCAGAAGGATTTCAAGTTGCAGGAAGGGAGGATAAGTCTACAAACTTCATAAAGCATTGTATAGATTAAATCAAGGCTCCTCGAGCATGGTACAATAAGATTGATGATCATCTCATTCATTGTGGCTTCAAGAGAAATCAAAATGAAGCCACTTTATATGTGAATAAGGCTAGATAAGGAGATGTACTTGTGGTGTCACTTTATGTTGATGATTTTCTGGTAATAGGAAGCAATGAAGCAATGGTAAATTAGTTCACGCAAGAAATGGAAACTAAGTTTGACATGTCAGATTTGGGTGAAATGAGTTACTTTCTGGGAATGGAGATTCATAAAGCTACTGATGGAATCTTCATTTCTCAGAGAAAATATGCATGAGATATTCTTAAAAGTTTCAATATGGGGAAATGCAAGCATGTACCGACCCCACTATTTCACAATGAAAAGATTTCAAAGTTTGAAGGAGGTGACAGGGATGATCCAACAGTTTATAGAAGTCTGATTGGTAGTTTGTTGTATTTGACAACAACAAAAGCTGATCTCATGTTCATGGAAAGTATAATTTCGAGGTTTTTGCAAGCTTCAAGTCAAGTTCATCTTGGTGTTGCTAAACGAACGTTGAGATATATCAAAGGAACTGTTGATTATAGTATTTGGTTTAAAAGGGAAGAGCAAGGGCAACTGATGGGTTATTCAGATAGTGATTGGGCAGGAAGCGTTCATGATATGGAAATCAATTCTGGATATGCTTTTACACTTGTTCAGGCATGTTCTCATGGAATTCACAAAAACAAGATATGGTAGCTCAATCTTCTGCAGAAGCAAAATACATCACCGTTGCTGGTGCAACTAATCAGGCTCTATGGTTAAGAATGATTCTACGTGATCTGGAGCAAAATGACATTGAAGCTACTGTCATTAAGGTTGACAACAAGCCAGCAATATCTATGGCCAAAAAATCAGTGCAACATGGTCGTAGCGAGCATATAAATGTAAAGTTTCACGCTATTAGGCAAGAAGAGAAGGATGTCAAAGTTCAACTTGTTCATTGCATCTCAGATCAACAGATTGCAGACATCATGACCAAGGCTCTTCCTAGAGCCGTTAATATGGGCTAGGCCCGTTGGGCCGGCCTGGCCTAACCCGTAATTTTAATAGGGTTGGGCTACGATTTTTGGAGTCCATTTAAGAAAAGAGTTTTTTTGCTCGGCCTGAATAAGCCTGCCAATTTGTTGGGCTTGATAAATATGAATAGGGCCGGGCCGTGGGCCAAATAAAAATTAATTAAAAAATAAAATAAAGTATTAAAAATAACAAGAGTCTAAACTCAAAATCAGTTTAAAGTTTGAAATATTACAATTTAAATACAAATTATATTTATAAAATATGTATTACATAAAATAAAAATTCCTTAAAATTTCTAGTAATCACTACATAGGCAGCCTATGGAATATTTTCATAGTTTTTGTGTTTTATTATGATCATTGGAAAATAATTAGGTTAATATTTTTATTTAGCTATTTATGCTTTTACTTGAAGTCAAACTTAATAAATATTATAAATATAATTTTATTTACGGATTTGATTAACAAGTCGTAACACTAACACCAACACCATGTAATATTATCTTGTCGATATTTATGATAATATTTCTAAATTATAATTTAATGAAAAAAATTATAAAAATATACTTTTACGAAAAGAGGGCTGACCCGACAAGCCCGTAGCCCACATACTTGTGAGCTGGGCCAACCATTTTCTGGCCCACATCAAAAATGGGCTAGCCCGGCTTGACCCGTCAAATTTCAAAGCCTGTATGAGTTAGCCTGGATGGGGTGAGCCAGCCCATATTGACAAGTCTAGCTCTTCCTAAGGGAAATTTGAACTTCTAAGAGATAAGCTGGAAGTATCCAAGAAAAATATCGATGAGGAGTGTTAGAAAATGAGATATTTCTAGATAGTCTTTTGTTTAATCGTTCCTTTTTTAATATTATGTTTAGTTTGTGATGTTGGGTTCGAAAGTGATTAGGGCATCATGCGGAAGCTTACAATTGCAAATCATATGATTGATAAATCAAACGATAAAAACTTATACAAAAATATAATATTATTATATGAAAACTAATATAAGTAGGGGTGTGCATTCGGTTTTTCGGTTCGGTTTTGCGTTATTCGTTTTGGATTTTTCGATTTTCGGTTTTGAAAAGTATAACTCAATCCGAACCAAAAAAAATTTGGTTTGGTTTGGTTTTTCTCTTTTCGGTTTGGTTTTTTTTGGTTTGGCTATTCGGTTATAACTTATTTCATAAATAATTAATAACATAATCAAAGTTATATTTGCATTCTTAAAAAATAAAAATTTCATATAAGGAAAAGTAATAATATTGAATCTCTTAAATATCCTTTCCAATATAATCACGAGTAAAACTAACAAAAGTGGTGTCATACATACTTTATTATTTATTAACTAACAAAATTTGCATATTGTTTTTCACATCTCAATTTAAGAGAAGTAGATTTTAATATATGTTAAGATATTACTATGAAAACTATTAGAAATCAACTATTAATAAACGTATGCTTATATGATTAATAGATAAGAATAACAATAAAAAAAAACAAAAAAAAAACTTACTGGCAGTGATATGCAAGGAAGCAACAAGCTAAAAGCAAGAAAGCAGAGCAAACTGCAAAAGTAAAAAAGTTGACTAGCGCCGCTAGTTCTAGTTCTGCTAGTTTTTTTTTTCTCATGAAAGTGCAAGTAATATGTGATATTTATAGTTATAATGTAAAACCTAATGCCTAAAATTTAGTGAAATAGAATGGCAGTAATTTGATATAGGCCTAAATATTACGGTAATACTGAATTACTAGTACCTATATTGTAAACCTAAATATTATATGTGTAATTATTAATCTA
>JAJOOS010010235.1:0-23208 GCA_029582725.1 Solanum chiquidenum | reverse complement strand
CTAATGGTATTAGTGTGATATTGTATAAAGTGTTATTATGCTAATGTGAAAGCATGTTTCTCTTGAAATGGTGATATGTGGTGATGATGGACTATGATGAGTCTTTATAAGATGATATTGTAGCTCATATGCTAGACTTGAGTATCTTGTCTTGTGTCATGAAAACTTGATTGTATATGAATGTTTGGTTAGGCTATGACTTAGTAATGGAGCTCTTCTTATAAATGCTAAAAGAGGAATTCTAGGCCAAGACTTGAATTGGTAGACTTAAACATAGTGCCTTTTCATGAGTCTAGCTTTCCTAAGTAAATGTATAACCTTGAAGGATGGGCCTTAGGGTGATGTTCCCTTCTTGAGTGAAATGATAGACTTAGAGATGGATGGAGCTGGAACGACATGAGAACCTTATCTAAGAAAGTCAAATGAGTTATCCTTATGAACCTAGATTGGTTATGACGAAGAAATGGGGCCTTTCTTGGGAAGAGGTACTATGAGTTGGTTGAACTAGAAAAGGAACCCTCTCTAGTACATATGTGATTGAATACTCTATGGAAACCAAGGCTAAGCACCGAGTGGATGTGGTTAGGATGGTGACCTAGTTGAGCATGAGATTAGGCACAATGAACATCCTTGGACATCTCTTAAACCATGTGCCAACATGGGTTGCTTTTAGTTCTACCCTTGGCAAGTAGAATAACCTCCACAGAGTAGGTTAGACTCCGGATTCCATACCTTGCTAGTGTGGTCTATGTCGGTTAAGGCCTATTTCCATCATATGGGATGTGCACCCTAGTATTGGATAGGTTCTACAATGTGTAGGTAGTAGTATGAGATGCTATCTACACATGGCACGAGTAGGCTTACAAGATGCTAGAGTAAGTTCCCTAAGCCTTACGGCTATTATGTGATTGTCCCCTATATGCTTCTGTGTCTCTTAAATGGTTTTATAAAGAATGTTGACTTAGTATGTTATAATGTAATGATAAGACCCTTATCTATGGTAACTCTTAGGAACACTTAGGTGTATATGAAGAGGTTGTATGGGCGGTCACTTCATTATTCACTTAAGTGTGGCTTAGGGTGACTTGAGATAGAGGCTTAAATGGTAATGAAGGAATTACTTTGCTATCTTGTTTAAGTATTGTACACTTGTGTTAACTGAGTTGTAAACGATGTGAATATGGTCTTATTTGTGAATGGTGACTTGAAATGTGGGTTTATGCTTGTGGTTATAAAGGTCTGTTAAAGAAGGTCTTAAAAGCATACATTCCTTGTAAATGTCCGTTGTGCATGTTTTCTTGCATGGTCATCATACTTAGTACTTATTGTACTAATTCCATATTTCTCTACTGTTACAAGTGTAGGTGGTGGAAAGTGAGAATGACTTTTAAGGAAGCTTGAGATATTGACTCTTCTCAAGAAACTTGGTATGTCCTCATATATTCGAGGACATAGTTGTTATCTTTCTGGTATTTCCATTTAGACATTGTATAAGACTTATATTTTCTATTGTTGTAAAGGGCTGTGTCCCTAAGATGTTCTCTTCGTGTCTAATGGTACCTGAGACTTAGAAATTCTACTTCTTTACATTTGAAAGATTTTATGAGTATTATGGATTTGCTTTTAAAAGTGTTTTTATTCCATACGGTTTTTATTACCGAATGCGATGAATGAATGCTAAGAGGCTTGTATTAGACCTCCGAGAGGTCGAGTACGTGGGTTACGACTAGGGGGTGCTCTCGGGTCGTGACAAACTTGGTATCAGAGCACATGGTTTTGGAAATTATCCCTTAGGATTCAAAGTCTCATATGCCACGTCTAGTAAAGTCTTGTTCATCGGTGTGAGTCGCGACACATCTATGAGTGAGAGGCTATAGGACGGTAAAAGTTTCACTTCTTTCATTAATCTTGACGTCGTGCCTTAGAGTTTGGTCTATAAGTATCTTTCCTAATCCTTCTCTCATGTTTATAGGATATGAATACGAGGGTTAACCGAAGGGGAGCGAAAGAGGAGATAGTTGTTGAGGGAGTTCCTCTCCAAGGTGTGCAAGGTCTTCAAGGTGACCAAGTCCCTATAGGTGAGCAAGAGAATGAGGTTCCGGTGGTTCCCCCAGAAATGACTAATGAGGAGATTAGGGCGACTTTTCTAACTCTAGCTCAAGCCATGATGGCTCAAGCTAACCGAGATGTGGGGCCTAGGGTGAATGCTAATGAGAGTACCGCGGCCTCAAGGTTGAGAGACTTCGTGAGGATGAATCCTCCTATCTTTTTGGGCTCTAGAATTGGAGAAGATCCCCAAGGATTCTTGGATGAGATTTACAAAATTGTGGATGCTATGAGAGTATCTTCTAGAGAGAAAGCGGAATTGGCTTCATACCAATTGAAGGAGGTGGCCCAAATTTGGTACACTCAATGGAAGACAAATAGGCCGGAGGAAGCGGGTCCTATAGAATGGGAGGAGTTTAAGGAAGCATTCTTGGGTAAGTACTTTCCCCTAGAGAAGAGGGAGTGCAAAATTGAGGAGTTCATTAATCTTAGGCAAGGTAATATGAGTGTGGAGGAGTATGCATTGAAGTTCTCTATGCTGTCTAGGTATGCTCCATCTTTGGTGTCTAACTCTAGAGAGGAGATGAGTAGGTTTGTTACCGGTGTATCCGACTTGGTGAAAGAAGAGTGTCATACGGCAATACTCCATGGTGACATGCAAATCTCTAGGCTTGTTGTGTATGCTCAATCTATTGAGGAGTCCAGGATGACTAGGGTGAGGAAAGACTTGAAAAGGGGTAGGTATGAGGATCAAGGACAACCTAGGTTTAAGAAGAGGGCTCCAAATCAAGATTTCACAAGTGCTCCTAAGGTTAGCCATGAAGGAGGTGGTGGTTCTCAAATTGCTAAGTCTACTTGTTCCACTTGTGGAAAGAAGCATTTTGGGAAGTGTCTATCCGGCACTAGTGTTTGCTATGGTTGTGGGAAAAATGATCACAAGGTGAGAGATTGTCCTAATGTTGTGGCTAAAGGAAGGAATGCTAGGCAAGCTCCTTATAGTGGTCCTAGTGTTGATGGTCAAGCAAGGAATCGTTTCTATGCTCTCCAAGCTAACAAGGAAACAAATCCGGATGAAGGTGCCGGTAAGTCATAATTTCTAGTTTTGTGTTGGAATCCTTTTGTGTTGGTTTAGATGGGTTTCTCCTAAGTGGGGGATGGTATGTTGAATGATGAGTTGAGGTGAGTTTGGATATTCTTGTCTCTTTCTTCTATTCCTAATCAAGCTTGAGTCATAGAATTGTAGAAGCATGATGCATGGTTCTTGGAGTCTTATGTGAAAAATGAGTTTCTATATTCTCCTTATAATGATGAATGCTTTAAATTGAGTTCTTGATTTAAATGAGAAAATGAGTTTCATTATTGTTGTTCTCCTTATATGCATAAATTGGTGAGTTGCTAAAAGTTGTTAGAGTTGATTAGTTGAGCATGCTTAAGAGTGTTTTTGAAAATTGCATGATGTGTCTATTGCTTATTGGGTTCCTTGATGTTGAAACGGTCTTGGTAAGGTGGAGAAGGAAGTTCCTCCAATAGTGAAATGAAAAGAATGGTAATGTGATGTGCATAAGGAGTTAGTGAATGTGCTTTTACTTTCTTGAATTGCATGATGCTTATATGAGGATTAGATGTGGAGTCGTTTTTCCTCCTTTGTTTTGTATATTGTTTATATGGTTAAATGCTTGATGGTGGGATGTTTACTTTGGTTGCTTCCCTCAAAAGTGTTTTTGTGTCATTCGAGGACGAATGTTCCCAAGTGGGGGATAATGTAACAACCTTAAAATGAAATAGGATGGACTAGAGGTTCTCATGTGTTTTAGAAGTTAGTAACTTGTTTAAATGTTGATTCGCGAGTTTTTCAAGGTGTTTCTATGTCTTTATCTTGATTTTTATATTTTTCGGACGTTTACGAATTAAAGTTTTTGATATTTTTTGGGCAGTTACGAAAAAGTGTGAAATTGTGATATTTCATTCGTATCAATATTCTATGGTGACTGGTGCGATTCGAGAATTTTTTGAGGTATTTTTATATCT
Source organism: Solanum chiquidenum (assembly GCA_029582725.1). Classification (NCBI taxonomy): domain Eukaryota; kingdom Viridiplantae; phylum Streptophyta; class Magnoliopsida; order Solanales; family Solanaceae; genus Solanum; species Solanum chiquidenum. The sequence goes on along the minus strand of JAJOOS010010235.1, from coordinate 19,134 downwards.
TTTTCATGATTTATGTATTTTTCGAACATTTATGAATTAAATTTTTAGATATTTTTCAAGCAGTCACGAAAAATTATAGAATTTTTATATCTTATTCGTATCAATATTCTAAGGTGACTGGTACGATTCTGGAATTTTTAGAGATGTTTCTATGTCTTTTTCTTTATTTTTGTATTTTTCGGATGTTTACGAATTAAACTTTTTGATATTTTTCAGGCTGACAGGAAAAAATGTGAAATTTTGATAATTTATTCGTATCGACATTCTAAGGTAACTTGTGCGTTTTGAGAATTTTTTGAGGTGTTTTTCTATTTTTTTGTTCATTTTATATTTTTCGAACGTTTACGAATTAAATTTTTTGTTATTTCTCGATCAGTCACGAAAAAATGTGAAATTATGTTATTTTATTCATATCGATATTTTATGGTGACTGGTGCGATTCAGGATTTTTGAGGTGTTTTTATGTCTTTTGCTTGATTTTTATATTTTTTGGACGTTTACAAATTAAGTTTTTTGATATTTTTCGGGCAATCACGAAAAAATGTAAAATTTTGTTATTTTTTTCGTATCGATATTCTAAGGTGACTGGTTCAATTTGGGACTTTTTTGAGGTGTTTTTATGTCTTTTTCTTTATTTTTATATTTTTTTGGACGTTTATGATTTTTTAAAAATATTTTTCAGGCAGTCACGAAAAAATGTGAAATTTTGACATTTCATTTGTATCTATATTATAAGGTTAGAAGTACGATTCGGGAATATTCTGAGGTATTTTTATGTCTTTTTTTAATTTTATATTTTTCGGACGTTTACGCATTAATTTTTTTGATATTTTTCACTCAGTAACAAAAATATGTGAAATTTTGATATCTTATTTATATCGATATTCTAAGGTGATTGGTGCGATTCGGGAATTTTTTGAGGTGTTTTTATGTCTCTTTCTTGATTTTTATATTTTTCGAACGTTTACGAATTATAAATTTTGATATTTTTCAGGTAGTCACGAAAAAATGTGAAATTTTGACAGTCATTCGTATTGATATTCTAAGATGACTGGTGCGATTCGGGAATTTTTTGAGTTGATTTTATGTCTTTTTCTTGATTTTTATATTTTTTGGACGTTTACAAATTAAAATATTTGATATTTTTTGGGTAGTCACGAAAAAATGTGAAATTTTGATATTCTATTCGTATCGATATTCTGAGCTGACTGGTGTGATTCGAGAATTTTTCGAGGTGTTTTATGTCTTTTTCTTGATTTTTATATTTTTCGGACGTTTACGAATCAAAATTTTTGATATATTTTGGGCAGGCACGAAAAAATGTGAAATATTTATATTTTATTCGTATTGTTATTCTAAGAAGACTTGTGCAATTCAGGATTTTTTGATGTGTTTTTATGACTTTTTGTTCTTTTTTGTATTTATTTTATTCGTATCGATATTTTAAGGTGACTGGTGCGATTCGGGAATTTTTTGAGGTGTTTTTATGTCTTTTTCTTGATTTTTTATTTATTTTTCATACGTTTACGAATTAAAATTTTGATTTTTTTGACAGTCACGAAAAATGTGAAAATTTGATATTTTACTTGTATCGATATTCTAAGGTGGCTGGTGCGATTCGGAAATTTTTAGAGGTGTTTTTATGTCTTTTTCTTGATTTTTATATTTTTTGAACGTTTACGAATTAAAAATTTTGATATCTTTTGGGCAGTCACAAAAAATTGTAGAATTTTCATATCTTATTCGTATCGATATACTAAGGTGACTGGTGCGATTCCGGAATTTTTTGAGGTATTTTTATGTCTTTTTCGGACGTTTACAAATTAAATTTTTTGATATATTTCGCGTAGTCACAAAAAATGTGAAATTTTAATATTTCATTCGTATCGATATTCTAACATGACTGGTGTGATTCGTGAATTTTTGAGGTATTTTTATGTGTTTTTCTTGATTTTTACATTTTCGGACGTTTACGAATTAAATATTTTGATATTTTACGGGTAATCACGAAAAATGTAAATTTTTTATATTTTATTCGTATCGATATTCTAAAGTGACTGGTGCGATTCAGGAATTTTTTGAGATGTCTTTATGTCTTTCTTTGATTTTTATAGTTTGATGTTTACGAAATATTTTTTTTATATTTTTCTGGCAGTCACTAAAAAATGTGGAACTTTGATAATTTATTCATGTCGATATTCTAAGGTGACTGGTGCGATTCGGGACTTTTTAACATATTTTTATATTTTTTTCTTGATTTTTATATTTTTTGGACGTTTACGAATTAAAAATTTGATATTTTACGGGTAGTCACGAAAAAATGTGGAATTTAGATATTTTATTCGTATCAATATTCTAGAAGACTGGTGCGATTCGGGATTTTCTAAACATATTTTTATGTTTTTTTCTTGATTTTTATATTTTTAGGACGTTTACGAATTAAAAATTTGATATTTTTTGGGCAGCCACGAAAAAATGTGGAATTTAGATATTTTATTCGTATCAATATTCTAGAAGACTGGTGCAATTCAGGAATTTTTTGAGGTGTTTTTATGTCTTTTTCTTGATTTTTATATTTTTCGAACGTTTATGATTTAAATTTTTTGATATTTTTGGGGTAGTCACAAAAAAATGATAAATTTTTATATTCTATTTATATAGATATTCTATGTAGGCTGGTGCGATTCGGGAATTTTTTGAGGTGTTTTTATGTCTTTTTCTTGAATTTTTATTTTTTTGGATGTTTACGAATTAAATTTTTTGATATTTTTCGGGCAGTCACCAAAAAACTGTGAAATTTGTATATTTATTTCGTATCGATATTCTAAGGGTACTGGTGCGATTAGTGATTTTTCTGACGTTTACGAATCAAAATCCTTGAAATATTTTTCGGACGTTTACGAATTAAAATCCTTGAAATATTTCGGGCATCCACGAAAAAAATGTGAATTTTTGATATTTCATTTGTATCGATACTCTAAGGTGATTGGTGCAATTCGAGATTTTTTGGAGGTATTTTTATGTCTTTTTCATGATTTTTGTATTTTTCGAACATTTACGATATAAATTTTTTGATATTTTATTCGTATCGATATCCTAAGGTGACTGTTGCGATTCAGGAATTTTCTCAGTTGTTTTTCTGTCTTTTTCTATTTTTCGGACGTGTACGAACTAAATTTTTTGATATTTTTTGGCCAATCACGAATAATGTAAAATTTTGATATTTTATTCGTATCGATATTCTAAGCTGACTGGTGCGATTCGAGAATTTTCTAAAGTGTTTTTTGTCCTTTTCTTGATTTTTATATTTTTTGGACGTTTACGAATTAAATATTTTGATATTTTTCAGGCAGTCACGAAAAAATGTGAAATTTGTTATTTTATTCGTATCAATATTTTAAGGTGACTGGTGCGATTCGTGAAATCTTTGTGGTGTTTTTATGTCTTTATATTGATTTTTATATTTTTTGGACGTTTATGAATTAATTTTTTTGATATTTTATTTATATCGATATTCTAAGGTGATTGGTGCAATTTCAGATCTTTTGAGGCGTGTTTATGTTATTATCTTGATTTTTATATTTTTCAAATGTTTACGAATTAAATTTTTTGTTATTTTTCAGGCAGTCAAGAAAAAATGTGACATTTTTAGTAAACTAATTATGTTTCTTACTTATTTTTTTACATAAAATAAAATTAATCTTATCCCAAATATTTGTATATAATTTAAACAAATATATATGGGAGGTGGGTAGTGGGGATTGGAGCTACGGGGTGAAAGTAAATATGAGGTATGCTAGAGGATGTGATATCATATGTGGAACTTGTTGTCTTTACTCATTAGTGAAATTATTTTGGTTATTTTTAAGCAACTTGTTTTGGTAGAGAAAAGGGCCATAGACAACATTTTTAGTGTTTTTGAATTAGAGAACAAGTGAGAAATAGATAAAATGACTCTTAAATCATAATATAAAAGGGAGGGATCGGTAATACAAAATATATACAAGAGAGGAGAGAAGGAGATGATTCCTAACTAAAGTTGTAGTGGATAGAAGAGTGACCTTTTGATGATAAAAATAGAGGGCCACTTTTGTAAATCTGCCAAGTAAATTTTCATTGTTAATGAAGTTGATTAATTGTTGTCGTCTTTAACAACTACTTCTTCGTTTCAGAAAGAGTGACCTAATTTGACTTGACATAGAGTTTTAGAAAATAAAGAAGACTTTTGAATCTTATGGTCTTAAATTAAACTTATCTCAAATGTACTAAATTACCCTTTAGTCTTGTGGCCTTAAACATGCCACGTGGAAAACTGAAATTAAAATGTTGCCAAAAAAGGAAAGAGGTCATTCTTTTTTAAACTGACTAAAAAGGAAAGGAAATCAGTATTTTTGAAACGGAGGGAGTATTAACTGTGTGGAATAACAAAAGATACCTTATTCTCAGAATTCAATTGTGGTTGATCATTAGGTGTATGATCACTCACATCTACCTGCACAAAATGAATGCATGGACAAATCTAATGATGATATTCATGTAACAAAATAATATATAATCCATGTACATAATACCTGACAACTGTCAACATTTTGGTTAGTCATAACCTCCAAATATCCTGTATTCAAATTCATATTAATTAAACAAAAAAAAAAAGTTTTATTTTAAAGAAGAAATACTACATACATGAATATGAACATGAACATGAAGAGGCTTTCTTGCTCTTTTCCTCAAGCTGCAAGGAAAAAGAGAAGAAGGAAGTTAGAGTAAGACACCACCAAATTTCCAGCAAGACAACTTTTCCTTACACCTTCCCCGTATATGTCTCTTCCTATTTTCACTACTTTTCTTTCTACCCACTTAAAATATTCCACTTTCTCAACAATAAACTCACATTTTTGATTATTATTTATTATTTATTATTTGCTATCTAAATAGTGCCAACAACAATGAAGTAATGTGATTGGCCAAAATTTCTTTGTATTATAAGCTATTTTATAATTTTTGAGTGTTCTCACTAAATTATCCTTAGCTTATATCATCATAACTATTTCCATAGTTATGCCTTTTTGAAAATATTTTCAAAAGTTAAGAAGACAATTTTTATCTATTCTAAAACGCAACGGAGTGCTGCCATATCCCATAACTTTTTCAAAAGGCTGGACCTTATACCAAATAGGTGTCTGTTATGCATTTCTCCGAGGTGGTCTAGATGAAGAGGTCTATATGGAGATGCCTAAGGACTTTAGAAAATCAAATAAGAACAAAGTATGCAGGTTACTCAAATCATTATATGGTCTTAAACAGGCCTCAAGGCAATAGAACTTGAAGCGCACAAATGCATTGTTGGTCACTGTTTTCACTCAAAGTACACACGACTACTCTTTATTCACACTAAAGAAAGGGGAAGACCTAGTGATTGTGTTAGTATATGTGGATGACTTATGTATTGATTACAGGAAGTAATCCAAAATTAATCACTAAGGTGAAGGAAAATTCGCATAAGCAATTCAAGCTAAGGATCTAGGTGAGCTCAAGTTTTTTCTTGGCATTGAAGTGTTGAGATCTTCAGAGGGAGTTATTCTAAACCAGAGGAAGTATATCTTAGAGCTTATTTCTGATGCAGGCCTAATTGGTGCTAAACCTGCACCCACTCCTCTTGAGTCCAACCTAAGATTAACCTCAGTGGAGCATAATTTAGGAGCTGGATGTACTGGAGATGATGTGCTTCATGACATTACTTCATACCAAAGATTGATCGGAAAACTGGTGTATGCCATTATCACTGGACCAACTATCAGTTATGCAGTACAAACACTTAGCAAATTCATGCAATCTCCTAAGAGGTCAAACTTGGAAGTTGCTTCTAGAGTGGTTAGATACTTGAGAGGTATAGCTGATCAGGGTATCTGATTGCAATCTAAACCTACAAGTATGCTCACTTGTTGGTGTGATTCTGATTGGGCTGCTTGTCCCAACACAAGAAGATCTATCACAAGTATGTAGTTAAGCTTGGAGAATCTTTAGTGTCTGGAAAATCCAAGATACAACAAACTATCTCTAGGAGCTCAGTTGAAGCTGAGTACAGAAGCATGAATTCAATGGTTTTAGAAATTACCTCGATCCCAGGCTTATTTTAATGAGCTAGAAGTGTCTATCAAGCAACCTATTACTATCTTCAGTGACAGTAAATCAATAATGTAGTTAGCAGTCAATCCAGTTTTTGATGAGAGGACTAAGTGATAGCATAATAAGACTAAGTTATTTTGATAATGAAATAACTAACCAATATATGATATATTGTAGGCACAAGAATAAAAAAGGAAGAACGCCAAAGAAACATTAAAAAGTGAAAAGGAACAAGTTGAACTCACAGAAGCAATGCAGGAAAGGAAAACAATCATTCAAGTGATATAGAATCAAGGAAATCACAATCCTAGTGTTTGACTAGGATGAATTAAATCTGGAAGATATACAATAACCAAAATCAACCAAGTATCAAGATTACAAGAAGATCTTCATGAGAAGGAAAGTTATCAAGATCATGAGAAGATCTCCAAGAAAAGGAAGGAACCAGATTGCTCATGCACATATCTGATATGGACATGAAGCAATCAACCAAATTCAAGGAATCAATCAAGAACATTGATTTGAAACACCCTTGGGTTATTCCTTTAAAGAGCAATCCTCAATACTATATAAGCCTACTCAGAGTTGCAGTTGTGAAGCACACACTTCACTTGAACTTGTACTATTGTCTTCTATTGTTTTTCATAAAAAGCTTTGTATTCTCGTTAGCATACAATTGAAAAATAAAAGAGACAGAAAGATCTGAATGTAGGTTATACAAGTAGAGGTTGTGTCAAAGTAGAAGTTCTGATTTGCACATCAGATAGGGTTTACAGGCGAAATACTTTGTACTACCCAAGTTCTCAATAAGCTCTTAAGGAAACCCTTGAAATCGAAGGGGACTGGGAGTAGGCACAACACAGGTGTTCCAAACCAGTATAAAACTCTCTGAGTCTTTTACTTACTACATTTACTATTACTCTATACTGTGTTACTAACTTGCAGGTGAGTCGACTGACTAATATAGGAAGTAAACTAAAGGATATTTAATTCACTCCCTTCTTGACTTTCAATTAGTATTAGAGCACGTCTCACATATAAAGTGCTTAACCACACGTGAGCAAAGATCTATGGCAAATTATCAAATTCTTGGCACTCTTCTTTAAGATGGACACTCTTCTAATCCAACTCCTTACTTTAATGGACAACACTACTCCCACTGGAAAGATAGATTCAAAATTTTCATTTCCTCAAATGATCGTCAAGCATGAATTGTTATAAAAAAAGGTCCAAAGCCTATTCCCGAACTCAGAGGAAAAGATTCTACTGATAAACCGTTTGATCCTGAATCCTTTGATATTACTAAGGAAAAACAAGAGGTAATTCAAACAATGCTAGAGCTATAAGTTTGTTATACTGTGCAATAACAGAGAAGATTACGACAAGATTTCAACATGCGAAACTGTGAAAGAAATGTGGGACAAACTTGAGGTAACCTATGAAGGAACTAGCAAAGTAAAGGAAGCTCAGATCAGTTCACAATTAAATGAATATGAATTATTTAAAATCCCTGACAATGAAAACGTAGAGGATATGTTCTCAAGATTTAGCGAAATTGTTTGGGAAGTCAAATATCTGGGGATGGTGTACTCTAACAGATTACAAGTTAGAAAACTCATCAGAAGTCTTCCCAAGGCTTGGGAAACTAAATGTGATATTCTTGTAGATGGAGTTTGCAACAAATGGCCTACGATGAACTTCGTGGAAATCTAATGGCCGATGAAAAATATCATATTAACAGATACAACAAAAATGATAAAAAAACTGTCGCCTTTACCGCTGGGACAACTGAAGTCGAGGAAGAAACCGATGATAATCAAAGTGAAGGAATGACCCTCATAAATAAATGAGTTAGACAAATGCTCAGACAAAGAAGGCAGATGCCCTAACAAGATTATAAGAACACCGAATACCAAATGAATGATGACCGATGCTAAGGCGGATGCCCCAACAAGATTATAAGAACAACGAATACCAAATGAATGATGACCGATGCTAAGGTGGATGTCCCAATAGGATTATACGAACAACGAATATCAAATGAATGATGACCAATGCTATTACTGTGGAAAACCAAGACAGATCAAGCAAAACTGTCCAGAATGAAAAAGAAGAAATAGTCGGAGAAATGAAGATACAAAAAGTCTCGGAGCTTGGATTCAAGGAGAAATATCTGAAGATGATCATGATGAAACCGCCAACATATGTTTCATGGCACTAGGTGAAACAAGTGAGGTAAGACCTTTTAACTGTGGAAATTGTAATGACTTACAAAAATCCTAGGATATGGTTACTGATGAACTTCAGAAAGTAATCGATGTATACAATATAATTTCTCAAGAAAAGAAGGATTAGTAAATCCTTATAGAAACAAGTCAGATTGCAGTCGACTTACTAGAAGAGGAACTAGAGGAAGTAAAGATGCAATTAAATAGCATGAGGAAATCTCAAAGTCATAGCCCCATTAGAACCAACATATATAATCTGAGTAACATCGGAAAATCCTCTAATCATTGCTCCGTTATATCCAATAGATCTTTCTCTAATATCTATCATAATTCCTCATATCATTATGTAGAAACTTTTGTTAAAATTACTTGTTATACTTGTGGTGACATTGGTTACAAATCTTTTAACGGTAAGAAATATTCTTCTGGAAAGTGGATTGGAAGACCAAAAGTTTCTAACTCTAACCATAAGGACCCAAAAATACTTGGGTACCTAAAATAAATTAATCTTATTGTATTGCAGGACCAAACCAAGAAAACCTACAAAAAGGGAACGTGGATAATAGATAGTGGATGCTCAAGACACATGTGTAGAAAGAAAGAATACTTCAAAACTGTCAAGAAATTTGATGGAGGGTATTTATGGTTCGAAGACAACACAAAAGGAGAAGTAGTAGGAGTCGGATCAGTCTCAGATAATCTCGTGATCTATCAGAAGTGTACCTTGTAGAAGGACTTAAAAACAACTTGCTCAGCATCTGTCAACTATGTGATGTAGGATTCAAGGTCTTTTTCAACACTACAAATTTCACCATTAGAAATGCAATTAAGGACATCACGATTGTTGGGGATCGTGTTGATATTATCTACGTCCTGAGCAACATTGACTTGCCTACTCTCACATGTCTCACTATGGTGAAAAATGAATCCTAGGTATGGCACAGAAAACTCGGTCACGCAAGCATGCATGCTCTTGAAAAATTGTCTAGACTTGAACTAGTCATTGGACTTTCAAAGTTAAAATTTGAGAAGGATACTGTAAGTACCACTAAACCCCTTCAATTACTTCATATGTATCTTTTCGATCCCACTCGAATCACAAGTATTGGCAGTAAGAAATATGCTTTCATAATCGTCGATGATTTTTCAAGATTTACTTCGGTAATATTCCTATCTCATAAAAATTAAGTTTTTGCTAACTTTGAAGTATTTTGTAGAAAAGTTCAAAGAGAATCAGGATATTTTATCTCTATAATTCATAGCGATCATGATGGAGAATTCGAAAATAAGGCATTTGAGGAATTTTATGATAAAAATGGATTCACTCAAAACTTGTCATCTCCTAGATCACCTCAGCAAAATGGTGTGGTAGAACAAAAAAATCATCCTCTACAAGATATAGCTAGAACTATGTTGTTGGATCGCAGCCTACCTGATCATTTCTGGGCTGAAGCAGTAAGTATTGCATGTCATACTCTGAACATATGTCTTATCAGGCCTATAGTGAAAAAGACTCCTTACAAACTCTAGAGAGATAAAAAGCCTAACATTAGCTACTTTCACCATTTTGGATGTAAATGCTTCATTCATAACCATTGCAAGACAAATATTGATAAGTTCGATCCAAGGAGCGATTTTTTGGTCTATGCTCCTGTTAGTCTTGCTTTTTGAGTTTTCAACAAAAGAATCTTAAGCGTTGAAGAATCAGTTCATGTTATTTTTGACGATACTAACTCAAGAATGTAGGAAGTTGAAACTATTGATGTTGAATCTATTCCCAAAATAAATACCGAGAGTCACTCAAATGCTTCTGTTCAAATTACAACAGAAAAGCCAACTATCCTGGAACCAGAGTCAGATATACCAGTACAAAAAACTAGAATTCCTAGGGAATGGAGACATAATGCTAGCTATCCTAACGACTTCATCATGGGGAAACCAGATGATTCTTTCCAGACGAGAGCATCATTGATAAGAAAAGCATTTGTAGCACTCGTCTCCCAGATCGAACCAAAAGGAATAAATGAAGCAATGTAAGATGAATCATAGAAACAAGCCATGAAAGAAGAACTTGATCATTTTCAAAAGAAACCAAGTATGGACCCTTAGTGAAGGCTGAACAATTGTTCAGTAATTAGAACCAAATGGGTCTTTCGAAACAAGCTAAATGAAGATGGAAAAGTCATTTGTAATAAAGAAAGATTAGTCACTTAAGAACACTCGCAAAAGGGAGGTATTGATTATGATGAAACCATTACTCCATTCGAATTCTTTTAGCATATGCATCTTTTAACAATTTCAAACTCTTTCAAGTGGATGTCAAAAGTGCCTTTTTAAATGTTTTTATAAAAAGAGGTTTTTGTTAAACAATCTCCTAGTTTTGAAACTCTTCATGTCTTGATTATGATTACAAACTCTCTAAAGAGCTTTATGGTCTCAAATAAGCCCCTAAAGCTTGGTATGAGAGATTAAATAATTTTTTACTCAATAACAATTTTCAACGAGGGAAAATCGACACAACTCTTTTCATTCAAATATCTGGATCCTTTATGCTAATAGTTCAAATTTATGTCGATGATATTATTTTTGGAAGTTCTAACCCCTCTATGTGTGAGAGTTTTGCGAATCTTATGAAGGGATAATTTGAGATGAGCATAATGGGAGAGCTCACCTTCTTTCTCGGTTTACAAATGAAGCAGTCGACTAACGAAACCTTCATTAGTCAAACTAAATATGCCAAGGAACTCATAAAAGAAATCCAGTTCGCAAAAGGAAAAGTTTATGGAACTCCCGTGAGTCCATCAACTTGCCTTGAGACAGACGCTCCAAGAAAATATGTTGATGAAAAAATGTATTGCGGAATGGCTGGATCTCTACTCTATTTAATTGCCATTCGACCAAACATTATGTTAAGCGTGTGCACGTTTCTAGTATGCTCCAAAAAGAAATCATATCTCATGACAGTCAAACGAATCATTCGCTACCTTGTTGAAACCACTAATTTGGGACTATTGTATCCTCACTCCTCTTACTTTGATCTAATTGAATACTGAGATGCTGATTTTGAAAGTGAAAAAACTGATCGAAAAAGTACCGATTGTACTTGCCAAATTCTGGGTCAATCCCTGATCGGTTGGCATAGTAAGAAGCAAACTTTGGTTGCTTTATCTACCATCGAATCTAAATATCTAGCCATGGGAAATTGTGTGTAACACCCCATATCTGAAAAAGGGAAATGAAACCAATCCCCATAAGTTGCAGGTACAACCCACGCCGGCAACCCACAGCCCGTGGAAGGGACCACTGACTGTAGGTGTAACATCCCGACTTTTCAAAACGTCTAAAATTACTTGTATCTTCATGGAAAGACAAAGAGGGTGGGTAATAAATTAAGAATGATGTGGTATGTCATATTTTAAGTGTTCAAGGGTTGCATCTCAAGTTTTGAAGTTAGGTAAGTGGCAAAATAAAAGTTGGCGAAAGTTATCGTAAGTTCCTTTTTAAAAATTTCTCTGAAATTTGGGTTTAATGTCTCGAAGGTTTTCTCCCAATCTATAAATATTTACGGGGCCAACGACCAAGCAAATCTAAGGTCTACGAGTCTAGTTTCTAATGCATCAAACCGTTTGTTAATACAATTTCAGTATAGAGAGATATTCATATTTTTGCGAGACTGCAGAAGCAGGCACGTGAGGTGGGGTCCTAGGTCGGTGGAACTTTATATATATCTTCTTCTTCGACTTTTTCTTCATTTTTTTTAGCTAAGAACCAAAAAACTTAGAGAAACCCATTTCTAGGATCAACCAAATTATAGATTTTCTTGACTTAAGTCCTTGACGAAAGTTGTTCTACGCATTGGGCTCGTCATCGTGGTATAATTTGTTTTATTGATTTTGTAGCATATCATACTTTAGTGTTGGGACAACAAGGGTTTGGACATATTTGAAGGTTTTGAGGTGTATTACGAACTTAAGATCAAGGTAAGACCCTTCTTTCATCGACTCTAGCTTTGATATGCCGCAAATAACAATTTTCTATGGAAATACATATCTTTTATCATATTATCATGGTATCTTCTATTATTGTGTGTTCCATTATGGTCCTGCCTTGTTGTAGTATTGAGGGGGGTTATGATTAAAAGTCGTTAGGCCACATGAATTCAACAGAAAATGTATGTTAAGGTTATTCCCTTCTTATGACATGTTTCCTTAAGGCTTAGGAGCAATGCAATTGGGTTGTGATCGTTGTTATACTTGTAGCCATTATTGTTGATTATTGGCTGCTCGAGTGGATATAATACTCCTTTTTTGAGATTCTTATTCTGTTAGTAGCGTCCCTATGTTGGACACAACTTAGAGGCTATTTGTATAGGTTCCTTATAACTAAATTGCTCGCTTTTAGCTATTGGATTGTTATTGTTGCCCTTGGGGCTATTGTGGTTAGGTGCAGGAATGTGATCTATGCCTAGAAGGGCTATGTTCTGCCTACAGGGCTATATTGATGCCTAGAAGGTCTATGAGTTTCCTACGAGGCTATATTGATTCCTAGAAGGGCTATGAGTTGCCTACATGGCTATATTGACGTCTTAGAAGGCTATGTGTTGCCTACAAGTCCATGTTGTTGCCTAAGATGGCTATGTTGATGCCTAAGAGAGCTATGTACTGCCTACGGGGCTATATTATACCTAAAAGGGATATGTGACTGCTTACTGGGCTAAGGGACTACCGATAGGGGTATATAGACTGATTGGCACCTTCTGGGCTTATGGGGACCTGGGTAGGTGGTCTTGTGTGCTTTTTGAACCTGCCGAGCTTATGGGGGATTGGTTAGGTTTTTGTTTTATTATTTTTGATAAGTTTAAATTTAGAAGAAGGTCAGTACACTTATCTTATCCTTGAATTATTTATTCGATTACTCTAGTATATTAGGATACCTGCTCATAGTCTATTTCCTTTCATACTCTGTACATTATTTCTTACTGACGCCCCATTGCGTGGGGGCGCTGCATTCATGCATGCAGGTCCAAATAGATGACCCAGTAGACCTCCTCAGCAGCAGGATTAACTTCTATCCGGTTGGCTAGCTCCTTTCCTTTAGAGCTGCTAGAGTTGAGAGGTTTGTTAGCTTTTGTTGTATATATTTTTATGGGTAGGCTAGGCCCTGTCCCACCAATCTTTACTACTCTTAGAGGCTTGCAAACTAATTTGTGGGGTATATAGCTACGTTATGGCCATACTGGCCTAGTTTGTTGGTTTTCTGAAGCTTGTTAGTTATATGTTGAATCTTGTTAGTTATATGTTGTATTGTCTTGATATATACATGCTTTTAGTTTTGGTATAGAGATCATGGTGGCCTCAACGACCTAATCAGAACTTCTATGCTAGTACGCTATTTCTTTTATGGATTTTTTACAGGGGGCTTGCTGGCCGAGGGCTTAATCTTAAGTCGAGATATACTTGTTTGTTTTGTTGATTGCGTGTGGCTGCCATGCGCTAGTAGCAAATGGTTCAACAGGGTCGGGTCGAGCCTGAGTTTTGGCATTAGGAGCCAATTGCTCCCCTTGAATATAGGGCGTGACAAACTTTGTATCAGAGCAACGTCGTATCCTAGGGAGTCTTCAAGCCGTGTCTAGTACAATCTTGTTTATAAATGTGTTGTGCACCACATTTGTTAAGCAAGAAGCTACCGGGCATGTTAGAATGTCTATCATTCTTTTGCTCACCTCGTGCTATAAAACGGTGTCTTAAGGGTTGAGGTTTTTGGATTATAATTGATATTTGTATGCAGTTAGAGATGGCTGACACTAGACAGACCATAGATAGCCAAGGGCTAGATACAACTACAGGTGAGGGTACCGGAAAGGTACCACAGGTGGAGGTAACCCATTGTGAGACCTAGGGGGAGACATCTTCTCAGCCCCTATAGCTTCTCCGCCGCTTCAAGAGCCTCAAAGGGCTACAGGACCCCCGATTCCACCAGCAGTACAACCTCTAGTTCCTCTTATTCCATCTGATCAAGATTTCAAGAGTGCAGTATGTATGTTAGCACAGTTAGTAGCTGTACAACACCTGCTAGTTGCGCCAAATGTTGCCGAACCTTCTGAAGGGCCTGGAAGTTTGAGAGTTCATGAAATTCTTACCTTGAATCCTCCACAGTTTACAGGGAAACAACCCCACGTCAATTGGACTAAAAAGGAATTGACTTAACTAGCCTTCATTAATTGAACCCGTCCAGGTGTTACAAGCCACCTTCACGAGCCGTGGTGAGGACTACGACCTGTCTTCCTGCTTATGAAGGTAAGGAATTACCTAGGCTTATGGTGCATGAAGAGTACTCGCCATGGGCATTCTCACGAGGGGCTCCACGAGCCGTGGTCAAGACCACGAGCCATGGTCCCTCTCGTGGTGCTTTAGGCAGTAGCTAGGCTACTTTGTGCCTAAGTCACCATGCCTAAATCACCTTCACGAAGGGCTCCACGAGCCGTGGTCAAGACCACGATCCGTGGTCAAGACCACGATCCGTGGTCAAGACCACGATCCGTGATCCCTTTTGTGAAGTTGAGGCATTGGCTAAGTTTTTGAGTGGCTATTCTACCATGGCCAAGGCAAGTCCACGAGCCCCCTTCACGAGCTGTGGTGAGGACCACGATATGTTGTCCCACTCGTGAAGGGTAAGGCAGTGTGCTCAAGCTAGGGGCAGCCTTGGCCTTTGGCTTTGGCTTGGCCCCTTTGCCTTGGCACTTGCCATTTGGCCTTGACTCAAATAGACCTCATTTCAACCCTAAATGATCTTCTAATATACATGGAGTCATTTTATGATTTTTAATCCTTATGTTTAGGCTCTAGTTCAACCTACTATTTTCTAGGGTATTACATTATCTTTCCCTTGGGAACATTCATCCTCGAATGACGATTTAGGCACCTTACGGAAATAAAGACTCAAGACTAGCAGCCCATCATGCATGAAACATAAAATAAAGCACAACTCAAAGGAGGAAACATCAACTCCATCTCAAGACATAACAATGCAACACAAGTAGGTAGGGACTACATCTACAACCCATTATGCACAAAATTCATCATTTCATATGAACATGGGAGGAACTACCTTCTCCAAATCAAAACAAGCTTAACACAACATTATGGAGCCAATAAGACATTTCATCATAAGCATAACTAAGGATGTTCATCAAACCATCTCATGAAGTCAAATATACACTCATCATACTAAAAATGCAAATCAATCATGAGGAACATATAAATCATGAAAACTCAATTTATACTAATATGAATTCTCACAAGAACATGCATATCATAAGGAAAAATCATGAAGGACACATATAGTACATATGACCCCTAAAACACCAAACTCAAGAGAACTACTTACGTCAAGCTTGGATAGGAGTAGGAGGAAAAAGATGAGGATAATGGGACTTCATATCGGCCTCGACTTCCCATGTATCACCCTCTACTAAGTGATTCCTCCATAAAACCTTTACGGAAGCTACTTCCTTATTTCTCAACCTCTTAACTTGCCGGTCTAAAATCTCTACCGGAACCTCTTCATAAGAAGACTCTCATCAACTCCCAAACCCTCTAAAGGAATGATGGATATCAGATCACCAATGCACTTCTTAAGCATGGAAACATGAAACACCGAGTGAACCGGAGCTAATTCATTTGGCAAATCTAATTCATATGAAACTTTCCCAACACATTGCAAGATTCGATATGGGCTCACATACCAGGTACTAAGCTTCCCCTTCTTACCAAATCTCATCACACCATTCATAGGTGAGATTTAAAAGTAGACCCAATCACCAATTTTGAACTCTATATCACTTCTTCTAACATCGGCATAAGCCTTTTGTTGACTTTGGGCCATCTTCAACATCTCGTTAATGAGTCGAACTTTTTCAATGGCCTCATAAACTAATTCGGGACCAATTAGAGCAATTTCACTACTTCAAACTAACCAATCAGAGATCTACACCTCCTACCATATAGTGCTTCAAATGGAGCCATGGTAATGTTTGAGTGGTAACTATTGTTGTAGGCAAACTCTATCAACGGTAGATGGTCATACCAATTACCTTAAAAATCTATGACACACGCCCTCAACATATCCTCTAAGGTTTGAATGGTGCATTCCGCTTGACCATCCATTTGAGGGTGAAAGGTCGTGCTAAGCTTGACCTTAGTACCAAGCCCTTTTTGAAAAGCCTTCAAAAAATGTGAAGTAAATTGCGTACCCCGATCCTAAATGATAGATGAGGGAACCCCATGCAACTTCACTACCTCCTTGATATACAACTTGGCATAGTCCTCCGCCGAAAATGAAACCTTGACGGGAATGAAGTGGGTGGACTTTGTCATTCTAACGACAATGACCCATAGAATCATATTTCCTTCGAGTATGAGGCAAACCCACCACAAAATTCATATTTACATTTTCCCACTTCCAAGTGGGAACATCTATATTTTGAGACAAGCCTCCGGGTCCTTGATGTTCGGCCTTAACTTGTTGGCAATTCAGACATTTGGCCACAAAACTCGCTATATCCTTCTTCATACGATTCCACCAATAGACTTCCCGTAGATCACGGTACATCTTGGTGGCTCTCGGATGAATAGAATACCGCAAACCATGGGCCTCTTCTAAAATTTGCTCAGTCAAGACATCAACATCCGGAACACATAATTTACCTTGGTACCTAAGCACCCCATCTCCCCTTTGGAAGAAAGCCTCAATGGACTTGTTGAGTACCGACTCTTTCGACTCCATCAATATTGGATAAAGACCTTGTTTAGACTTCACACCCACCACAAAAGATAATTCAGAACCATGACGGACCATGCCACCACCCTTGGTGGAATCCACTAGTTGGACACCTAACCGGGCCAACCTATGTACGTCCTGAACTAACTCCTTCCCATCCTCTACATGAGCTACACTACCCATGGACAATCGACTTAGGGCATCCGCAACTACATTGGCTTTGCCGGGGTGGTAAAGGACACTCATGTCATAACACTTTAAAAGATCTAACCACCTTCTTTGTCAGAGATTCAAGTCTTTTTGGCTAAACACATATTGAAGACATTTATGATCGGTGAAAACATCCACATGGACCCCATATAGGTAATGTCTCCATATTTTCAAAGGAAACACTACTGCCGCTAGTGCTAAATCATGGGTCGGATAATTCTTTTCATGGATCTTGAGTTGCCTTGAAGCATAGGTAATCACTTTACCATGTTGCATAAGGACACATCCCTAACCTACTCGAGAAGCATCACAATACACCACAAACCCATCGGTACCCTCCGATAAGGTCAACATCGGAGTGGATGTAAGTCTATCTTTCAACTCTTGGAAGCTTTTCTCACAAGCCTCCGACCACACAAACTTAGCTTTCTTTTGAGTTAAACCCGTCAATAGAGAAGCAATGGAGGAAAAACCCTCAAAACACCTCAAATAGTACCCGTCCAAACCCAAAAAGCTTCTAATATCAGTAGGAGTTAGAGGTTTAGGCCAACCTTTGAATGCATCCGTCTTCTTAGGATCAACCTCAATACCCTTGCTCGACTCAATATGACCAAGGAAGGCTACAAACCTTAGACAAAACTCACATTTACTAAACTTTGCATACAATTGGTGGTCTTTAAGGACTTGCAATACAATCCTTAAATGGTTCATGTGCTCATTTTCACTCCTTGAATAGATCAAAATATCATCAATAAACACTATCACAAACATATCAAGGTAGTGTCTAAACACTCTATTAATTTGGTCCATGAATGCCGCCGGGGCATTGGTCAACCCAAATGACATAACCACAAATTCAAAGTGACCGCACCAGGTCTTAAAGGCTGTCTTGTGAATGTCAACCCCTCTTACACTTAGTTGATGGTAATTGTAACACCCCTCAAAATGAAGTAGGATAAAGTAGAGCCTCACATGGGTTTTATGCATTAATAACTTGTTAAAATAATGAGGAATAGACTTTTAACTCAGTTTTAATGAATTTGGAAGTCAAACATCAAGGGACGACCAAGACGTTCGGAAACTAGTCTTTTACGTGTTGGTTTGTTCTAGTATGTTGTTCATATTTTTATGTGTTGTTTGGAGTCTAAAATCAGTGGAGGTGACCCTAGTGTCTTAATAAATGTCTTTAGGGTCAAAATGTTTGATTAAGATGCCCCGGGACCACCCTAAGGGTCCCCGGGAAGACCCCAACCTTGGCCAAGCAAGCTGCCAGGGCAGCTTGCAAATTGCCCTTGGTGGGAACCATGGCGCGTCGCAGACTTGTTCCCCCAAGGAGCAAAAAGTCAGTTCGCGACGCGGTCGTGTCTCGGACTCTACTGTCTTTAAATTTAATTCCAAATATCTTCAGGGAACAACTCCGCGTCGCGGACTTGTTCCGCGACGAAAATGAAGAAATTCAAAAATCGAGTTTGACTTGTTTAAATGGTCCAACTAAGTGAAGGGTACTTTGGGTACTTTGAGGAATCATTATAAACGGTTATTATACCTATTTTAGGGTATTTTAAGTTGGTTTAAACCCCATAACCTAGAATTAGACCCCATTCTTCAACTGACCCTTCCCTCTCTAAAATAGATTCTCTCAAAACTCCATTGAAGACCTTGATGAAGCTCAAGCTAGAAGATGGGTTTTCAATTGATTTCTTCTTCAATTTCATGGGTCTTCAATAATTAAGGTATGGTAACTCTTGATTCTTGAATAACCTATCATTCAAGGAGTTCTATCAAAGATTTT
>JAJOOS010010234.1:0-40096 GCA_029582725.1 Solanum chiquidenum | reverse complement strand
TTCGAGGGCTATGTTATGTTTCCTACTCCTATGTTTTGAGACTTTAGCTTGCAGTTGTATTTTGACTATGAGGGGAGCCGGTAGAATGTCATGGCCCCATCCTATCTATGTATGTAGAGGTGTGCGTTGGACAAGTATTTTGTAAATGAGCTTGACTCTTATTTTATGACGTCATTTTGAAATGGTTTTCCCTTAGTCCCTATTTATCGTTAATTAATGTTGAATGTACTTCCGCGACCGATGAAGTGTGATGACAAGTTTGAGAGGCTTGTTTGGGGTTCCTTCGGGTTCCTCATTCGCCATGTCACGTCTAGGCCCTAGGCTTGGGTCGTGACAATATTAAGCTACAACTCTCAATGAGTATTTATAGTTTTCAAAAATTTGTGCTGCAGCAGATCATTGGGCGCCGTTAGTCTAGATCGCCGATCAACTCGGTGATCCACCCTATGGTAGGTTTCATCGCCGCCTTACTCTATCCTTTAGCATCGTCGTGTTTTGGTTCATTGGGCGACATAGTACTTCTTCGCAGAACTGCTCGACGACACGCCGACTGCTTCTTTTAACCGCCGATTTGATCCTTTCCTTCAGGGTTCAGCACACTGGAACAAAAGGTGAGGATAAGACCTTTTGAATATTTGCCGAACGGGTTCGGCGATTCTCAGATCTTCATTTTTTCACTTTTTAAGCTGTCTTTGTTCCTTTTTGCTAACTAGTGTCCATGCTTTCCCTCAAACTCCAAATACCTGAAACTTAAGGATTTTCATCAAATATTAAGACAAAATATACAGTTGAGGACACTAATTCTATCAAAATATAGCCCTAAATGAGTCCAATTTGTGGACTCATCAGCACCCCCAACTTAAAATTTTGCTTGTCCTCAAGCATACTCAAGCTCAGCCGTTCAAAAAGGTGGTCTCGAACAGTGCTATACAAGATTCAATCATGAATGCACACAACAAGACTCAAGTTACTTATGCAAAGATCAAATGTGCACTCAAAGATTCAAGTTGTGACTGACCAATATCAAAGAATCTCATGCTCATAATACTTGCTTCAAATGTAAGTTCAAGCTCAACCAAAGTGTTCAAATTCCCTCACACAAGGAATGATTCCAATTTCACACACAAAGGTTTAATCATTAAAGTTTCAGAATCAAATGCAACGCTCACTCTCACAAGGAAGAACACAATGCATGATTTCACCCATAGGTTTGCCCGTATTATCCGATCATTATTTGTTTTAGCTCACTCAAGATCAAAAAGGTCTTTTCAAGGCTTGTAATGGGGCTGAGTGTAAAGGTATGGTCATTTAGGCTCAGTGCCTTTCATTGTCATGAAATGTGGTGCTCATAACATTTCCTTTCCTTTTCCTTCATCATTCTCTTTAGCAATCATAAGTCATCCTATTATTCAACTTCCATGGATTGTTTGGAAACCCCATTTATTTTGTACTTTATTCCACAATTTTTTTATTTTTTTTATAGAGGGGTTCCATTTTTCTCAAAACCATGGGTAAAAGGGACTTTCTTGCACTTCTTGATTTACCTTTTCTTTTCACCACACCCCTAACTTAGGATTTTGGCCTAAGTTGGCTATTTAAACTAACAACAACTTCATGCGGATTCTGGGTAATGGATAAAGAAAGGTTATGATTTCATCAAGTTTCTTCCAAAGAAAGGTAAGGCTCAAGGGTTGTTCAAGAGAGGTTCACACACTCACAAGGTTGGTCACAAAACAGGTATCTGTCAAATTGGCTCACACTCTTTAAAGTTGCCTAATATCATATCAAGAGATAACCTTACTTAGTCGATCGGACCAACGGGGAAAATTCTAAGATCTATCATGCATGGTTCAAAGTAAGCTCATCACACTAGGCATTGACACTACAGTAAAACAAGACTCCATACTTTCGCTAGTGTGCAATGATCATCACAAGAGACTCAATTTGATACTAGGCTAGTCATAACAAGATGCAAAGTGTTCACATATTGTCTATGCAACTTCATTTTGCCTCATCGTAGCTACACATTCATGTCCGTTCTATCATGAGCACTATTCAAGTAATCGATATTGATCGAAACTGATGAGTCCACAAATTGGACTCAGTTATGGCTATATTTTGATAGAATTAGTGTCCTCAAATGCATATTTTATCTCAATATCTATTGAAAACCCCTAAGTTTCAGGTATTTGGAGTTTGAGGGAAAGCATGGACACTACTTAGGAAAAAGGACCACAGGAAGTTGAAAATAACGAAGAAATAAATATCTGTGGATTTCCTAACTCATTCGGCGAATCGCCAAAAGATCTTAGTCTTGCCTTTTGTTCCAGTGTGCTGAGCCCTGAAGGAAAGGATTAGATTGGAGAGAGAAAGAACAGTCGGCATGTCGCCGAGCAGTTCTGTGAAGTAGTACTATGTCGCCCAATGATCCAAAACACGATCATGCTAAAGGCTAATGCAAGACGGCGATGAACTACACCAAAGGGTGAATCGCCGAGTTGATCAGCGATTCCAACTAATGTCGCCAAGTGATCCACTGCAGCATAGATTTTTGAAAATTATGAATACTCGTTGAGAGTTGTAGCTTAGTATCAGATTTTTATGACCAGATTTTTAATATAGAATTTTTAACATAGACTTTTGAGTTCTAAGTTTGGAAAGGGTTTTGAAGAACTTAAAAGTTCAAAGGGATTCAACTCCAAGATTTCAGACTTGGGTCTTGTGGATTCTTCACTCTTGACTTGTTTTGAGACTTAAATCTTCATACCCATTTGAATGTAAACTCATTTTGGTATAAATTTCTATCTCTTTAGCAGGCCTAGCTAAAACCCCAATTCTTGGGGTGTGATTTTGTGAATATGGGTTAGATTAGTTATTGGGTCTTGCTTGTTGGTGGTTTATTTGTTGTTTTGATGTGATTTCATTTAGTAGTTGTGGTGGAACTTAATAAAATTGTAGTTACAAATATGATTTTACCTTTGTGTTGTCGACCTGCTCGAGAGAGAGGACGTAAAACTAAGACTACTAAATTGATGGCCAGTGGGAGTGGGTCGACATGAGTTCAGCTCGAGAAAGTGAACCCTAGTCTCATTCCCACACACTCATCTCGAGAGAGTGAGTGGGCTAAGGCGAAGGTTGCTCTTCATGCGGCACGTGGGTGTTCGAGAAGAACCCATTTGATTCGGGGTAAGTTGCTCTAGAGAGAATTTACCCCCACTATAGTCTAGCCTAGTCACAAATATTCAACAGATTTATTGCCAAAAGCATGTACCCAATGATTTAGTCTATCCCGTATTCCTATCACATCCCAAGAATCCCATCTCCATATTTAAATATTTCTTTATTTTCACTGTTTTTGCTGGTTTTTGCTGATTTTTGCTTACTTGTTACAAACCCCCATTCTTAATTGACACTTTTGTGTCACCCCTTAGATTTAACATGTTTATATTTGATAATGTTTATAGTTATGACTAATTAGAACTTAATTTTATATTTCTATTAATTTTCAAGCCCACTCCCTTGGGACTCGACCCTAACCCTTGGTTGGGTTATTATACTATTGAACGATCGTAGACACTTGCATTGGAAGTTGTGTCTTGATTATGCAAACATCAAAATGGCGCCGCTGCCGGGGTGTGGTGTTACTTGAGAATTTTTCGTTTAGTAAAATTTTTGTTCTTCATAGTTGTAGTTCTACTTACTTAATTTGTAGCTTTGTTTTGTTCGTTTATTTTTACAGAAATAGGAGAGATGAGTGTTGTTAATGACTATGGACCAATAGAGCACCTCTCGATGGAAGTGATAAGGTTCAGGGATAGCATCCTGACCTTCAAACAGATTGAAGATGAGTTTATTCATGAGTCGTGGCTGAGGTTTAAAGCATGGTTGATGCAATGCCCAACTCATGAAATTCCCGATCTAGTTCTACTGGAGTTCTTCAATAGGAGTCTTAATCCCGAAAACAAAGTATTAATTGATCGACTTATCCCGGGTGGTCTTGAGAGATACTGCTATGAGACCGCAGCTAAACTCCTTGACCTTATGGCCAAAACCAACAAGGATACTGAGAAGGACCAACAATTGAACATTTGGCTGGGTCAGATGAATAACTTGACCCAAAAGGTCGAGGAACTAGAGGTGATGTTCAAAAATAAGAGCAAATGCATATCACCTACCGAGCAGGGAAGTTCTATGGACAATGAAAATAGACGTATCGAGAATACATTATTAATCATTATCCTAAAGCTAAATGAGCAACATAGACTGTTAGAGGAGATTAGAGAAAATGTAGAAGTGCTAACTCATATGAAGGGTTCTCACTCTAGATCTATCCAGCTAATTGAAATGCTCTTGGTTCATGTACTGCCTCAACTCCATCCAAATGAACAATTGGGATCACCTAGCTGCATTAGGTTCAACCCCAAAAATGAGGTTTGAGCATTGACTAGCGTTGTGCAATGACGTTAACTACGACGTTGTTTGGGAGGCAACCCAAAACCAATTTAATTACTATACTTTTGTTTTGGTGAATAATGGTGTGTTGGTTGCGCAGGTTTGAATGAGGAAAGTGTTTGGAAAATGCAGATTGGTGAGAAAATGATCCAGTCGACAAATCGCCGAAGAGGTCGGCGTGCCCGACTTGATCCGCCATTTGGTTCAACACATTTTCAACTCGGAGCCTGTAATACTCGGTGAGCTCAAAGAGCAATTTGGCAAATCGCCAACCCGGTCGGTGTCCACGATTAAGAGTGCCATCTTGACCCCCAAGAAACTGAAGATCCTATGGAAATTGGTGGGGTAAGTGACCACTCGGTGAATCGCGGAGTGGATCGGCTGGTGCGATTAATGTTGCCGAATGGGTGCGTACTGGACAACTCTAAACGACAGAAGGTTTTAAAGTTTAAAACTCTTCACTTTTGCTCACTTTCAAACTTGACAAACTCACACCTACTTAGAATTTTCTATATTTTTGCATTCCATAAGTATCTTGGTTGCTGATTTGTGCGCGTATTTGGGATTACATTGTTGCCTAGCACTTCAGTTTTATCGTAGTCAGCATCAAAGATTGGTAGTCTGAAACCTGAAAATTATTCTATAAGATATATACTCATTTGCAGCATCCTTATCTTGTTGAAATGTGATGGGTCTCTCTGAATGGTCTCATTTATACCTGTGTTAATTCGAAAATATTGCTCAACTTGTTTAAATTGTTGAAATCCCATATGTTTGTGCTTTAAGCAGAAGTATATTTTGTGAGATTGAATTTGAGAGTATGGGTTGCGAATAGGCACGTTGGGTCATTTGGTGAGCTAGGTCGAGCTCGCCGAACCACTCGGCATTTCGCCTAATGTCCCTACCTCGCCTTTAATTTTGTGCCTTATCTGATAGGTGAATTCTTCCACTTTCGGCGAGAAGCTTGAGGTCGCTAAAAGAACTCGGAGACTCGCCAAGAGTACTTTTGATCGCCCTTTGTCTGCACCTCCTGACCCTTTGTGCACTGTAGTCTTTGGCAGGCAAGGTATTGCTCGCTAAAAGATGTCAGCGATTCAAAGAAAGGAGACCCCCTTAACCTACTTGAGTAGCAAGTCTGTATGCAACCGTCTTATTGTGAATCTGGTTGAATGTTTCTTAATGTTTTTTTTAAGGGTTTACAGAAATGGCGAAACCAAAAGCTCCTGAGAGAATCGTACCAGGACAAGAGAAGGCTAAGGGGAAGGCGGTAAATGAGGAGGCCGCTACATCTAAAGGCAAGGCTACAACACCGCCCACGTCTGGTGGGAAGGAAGATAAGGGAAAAGGCAAGGGAGCCAGGGAAATCTATGTGTCTTCGGGTTGGAAGTTTATTTCAAAGATTCCATGAACCCATAAAGTACCTCATGGGCCCGGGAGTTCTATGCCGTTGTGCATGCATATTGGGCGAATTCGCAGGTGGTCACTCCTAGTGTACCTAGCAATGTTGATGCTTCAGAGATAGGTCCGGTTCTTAATGCCCACACCTCGAGCATGACCCCGGGCACTGAGGCCCCGAGAGATAGAGAGACTGCGTAGACATGATTTTTCTCTACCTCCCTCTCTATCTTACTTACTTTCACTTTTGGATACTTTCATTTGTATCTGAGGACAAACTCTTTTTATTTGTGATGGGGTGAGGCTCACCTTTTGTGTGCTATTTGTGACTCGTGTTGTTGTCTATATATTTGGGTCGTTCTGTTTAAATATTGTGTTTGATATACTGTTTCTGTGGATGTTTGAGCTTATGGCTCCATGTTTTAAATTTTTAACAATTTTTTATCCTTCCAATTTTTTTTACCACATCTCTTGTGTTGAATGTGGCTGTTCTTTTGCAAAATTTAAGTCTCGGTTCTGATCAATACCAATGACTTGAATAGTTCTCTCAATCGAACAAACATGAATTTGCGGCTACAATGAGGCCAAATGAAGTTGCATAGACAATATGTGAACTCTTTGCATCTTTATATGACTAGCCTAGTATCGAATTGGGTCTCTTGTGATGATCATAGCACACTAGAGAAAGTGTGGAATCTTGTTTGACTGTCGTGTAAAGGACTAGTGTGATGAGCTTACTTTGAACCATGCATGATAGATCCTAGAATTGCCCCGTTGGTCCGATCGACTAAGTAAGGCTATCTCTTGATATGATCTTTGGCAACTTCGAAGAGTGTGAGCCAATTTGACATATACCTCTTTTGTGGCCTACCTTGTTAGTGTATGAACCTCTCTTGAACACCCCTTGAGCCTTACCTTTCTTTGAAAGAAACTTGATTCAAACATAACCTTTCTTTATTCATTACCCATAGTCCTCATGAAGTTGTGGTTAGTTTCAATAACCAACTTAGGCCAAAAGCCTAAGTTGGGGGTGTGGTGAAAAGAAAAGGTGAATCAAGAAGTGCAAGAAAGTCCTTCTTACCCATGATTTTGAAAAAAAAATGGAACCACTCCATACAAAAAAAAAGAGAAAAAGAAAAGTTGTGGAATAAATTTGAAAATTACAAAGAAAATAGGGTCTCCAAAAATCAATGGGAAGTGAATAATAGGATGACTTATGAGAACTAAAGAGAATGATGAAGGAAAAGGAAAGGAAATGTTGTGAGCACCACATTTTATGAGGATGAAAGTCACTGACCCTAAATGACCATACCTTTGCACTCAGCCCCATTACAAGCCTTGAAAATACTTTTTTGATCTTGAGTGAGCTGAAACAAATGTTGATCGGAAAATACGGGTAAACCTATGGGTGAAAGCATGCATTGTGTTCCTCCTTATGAGAGTGAGTGTTGCATTTTATTCCGGAACTCTAAATTGCAAACCATTGTGTGTGAATATGGAATCGTTCCTTGTGTGAGGGCATTTGAACACTTTGGTTGAGCTTGAACTTGCATTTGAAGCAAGTATTGTGAGCATGAGATTCTTTGATATTGGTGAGTCACAACTTGAACCTTTGAGTGCACATTTGATCTTTGCATAAGTAAATTGAGTTTTGTTGTGTGCATTCATGATTGAGTCTTGTGTAGCACTGCTCAAGACACCCTTTTTGAATGGCTGAACTTTAGTTTGCTTGAGGACAAGCAAAAATTTAAGTTGGGGGTGTTGATGAGTCCACCAATTGGACTCATTTAGGGCTATATTTTGATAGAATTAGTGTGCTCAAATGCATATTTTGTCTCAATGTCTGATGAAAACCCTTAAGTTTCATGTATTTGGAGTTTGAGGAAAAGCATGGACACTACTTAGCAAGAACGAACAAAGACAGCTGAAAATAACGAAGAAATAAAGATCTGCAGATCGCCGAACCCATTCGGTGAATCACCAAAAGCTCTTAGTCTCGCCTTTTATTCCAGTGTGCTGAGCCTTGAAGGAAAGCATCAAATTGGCGGTGAAAAGGAGCAGTCGGCATGTCGCCGAAAAGTTCCGCAAAGCAGTACTATGTCGCCTAATGATCCAAAACACGACAACGCTGAAGGCTAACGCAAGATGGCGATGAGCTACAACAAAGGGCGAATCACCGAGTTGAATGACGATTTTGACTAATGTCGCCGAGTGATCCGCTGCAGCACAAATTTTTGAAAACTATAAATACTCGTTGAGAGTTGTAGCTTAGTATCAGATTTTTATGACAATAATTTTACTATAGAATTTTTAACATAGACTTTTGATTTCTAAGTTTGGAGAGGGTTTTGAAGAACGTGAAGGTTCAAAGGGTTTCAACTCCAAGATTTTGGACTTGGGTCTTGTGGATTCTTCACTCTTGACTTGTTTTGAGACTTCAATCTTCATACCCATTTGAATGAAAACTAATTTTGGTATAAATTTCTATCTCTTTAGCATATCTAGCTAAAACCCCAATTCTTGGGGTGTGATTTTGTAAATATGGGTTAGATTAGTTGTTGGGTCTTTGCTTGTTGGTGGTTATTTGTTGTTTTGATGTGATTTCGTTTAGTAGTTGTGGTGGAACTTAATGAAATTGTAGTTGCAAATATGATTTCACCTTTGTGTTTTTGACCTACTTGAGAGAGAGGACGTAATACTAAGACTACTAAATTGATGGCCTATGGGAGTGGGTCGACATGAGGTTCAGCTCGAGAGAGTGAAACCTAGTCTCATTCCCACACACTCAGCTTGAGAGAGTGAGTGGGCTAAGGCGGAGGTTGTTCTTCATGCGGCAAGTGGGTGTCCGAGAGGAACCCATTTGATTCGGGGTAAGTTGCTCTAGAGAGAATTTATCCCCACTATAGTCTAGCCTAGTCACAAATATTCAACAGATTTATTGTCAAAAGCATGTACCCAATGATTTAGTTTATCCCGTATTCCTATCACATCCCAAAAATCTCATCTCCATATTTATATCTTTCTTTATTTTCACTGTTTTTGCTGATTTTTGCTTACATGTTACAAACCCCCATTTTTAATTGACACTTTTGTGTCACCCCTTAGATTAAACATATTTATATTCGATAATGTTTATAGCTAAAACTAATTAGAACTTAATTTTATTTTTCTATTAATTTTCAAGCCCATTCCCTTGGGACTCGACCCCAACCCTTGGTTGGGTTATTATATTATTGTACGATCATAGACACTTGCATTGGAGGTTGTGTCTTGATTACGCAAACATCAGAAACCGAGACTTAAATTTTGCAAAAGATCAGCCCCATTCAACACACGAGAGGTGGAAAAAAATTTCAGACGGGTCAAAATAATTTTGCAATTTAAAATAAAAGGAGCCACAAGCTCAAACATCGACAAAAAGCAGTGTAAACACAACTTAAGCACAAAGCCCAAATATAAACAAAAAAATGAGTCACAAATAGCACACAAAAGGTGAACCTCACCCCACCACAAATAAAAAAAAATTGTCCTCAAATGCAAACAACACAATATCCAGAATTTAGAATAAATAAAGACAAAGGGGGAGGTAGATAAAAATCTTGTCTACACAGTCGCTCCATCTATCTGGGCATCAGTGCCTGATGTGTCAACCTGGAATTTGATAATGGGCATCGGAGCTTCTTCAGAAGGTTCAACAACAGTTGACTTACTAAGATTGTTCAAGTCATGAGCCGCCAAAAATGAGTGGATGGCTATGAAGAATCCACATCTCCACGAGGGATTAGTGGGGTCTCGGGGATTTGTTCCCTTGCTGGCAGTGGGTTTCTTGCCCTCATTATCTGTTTTGGGAGGATTTGTTGCCTTTGTATCTTTCCTGAAATTTTTCGCTCTTGTTTGTCGGGGTAGCATATCTCTTCCAGCTACTTTCAGCCTTGCCATTTCTTTTATGCCGATCAAATGGATACTAATATGCTAAGAAGCAATATAATCTAACTCGCAACACAATTTGATACTAAAAATACTTTAAAAATGCAAGAAATGTAAAACTAGAATGCAGGTGTGAGTTTCGGAAGATGAAAAAGTGAGGGAAAGGGAATGAATCGAAGCTTTTAAACCTTTGGCTTGAAAAACCGTCCAATTTTCTCCCATTCAGTGACATTAGTCGTGATCACCGGACCACTCGGCGTAGCACCGAGTAGTCATTTACTTTGCCAAAATTTACAGAACCTCCAGTTATTGTGGGGGTACAAACAACAATGTCCATCAGGATTGCCGACATGATCGGTGATTCGCCAATAATTTCTTGTAATCACCGAGTTTTATAGACTCCACTGTAAATTTGTCTTGAGTCTAACGGCGGTCTGGTTTAGGGTCTCCGAACCCTTCGACGATTCACAGAATGGACCTGTAACTCATCAATCTGCACGTTTTGTTTACTCTCCACACTTCCATCTGCACAATAAACACACCATTATTTTATCAAAGCAAAATAAATCACTAAATGGTTTTGGGTTGCCTCCCTAACAACTCCTTAGTTAACGTCGTGGCACGACGCAAGTCCACCTTCAAACCTCATTTTTTGGGTTAACCATAGTGTCCCTAGGCAAACCCCCTTTCTATCTAGGATTTAGGTGAGACGACATCTTACCCATTTAGGTCTCCAGCTGCTTGATTGATATTGAATGGGAGGTAACGGTTTGGCTAAGGGTCGACACATTTTCTTTCATCTCTTTCAAGATCTTGTCTGACCCTTCAACTTTATTGAGGATACGAGAAAGCATATCCTCAGACCTACCACCCTCCGAATCCTTTGTCTTTTGGCGCTCGTGGGGAGGCACATACTTGTCCTTCTCCCCATCCGTCCAATTAGGATTTTGGTCTCTCCATTCATGATTCTTCCATCCTTTATCTCTATCCCAACCTTGGTTACCTCCCTACCTTGGGTAGGTTGAACGATAACCACCACCTTGGTTGGCTAGGAAGTTCACTTCCTCATTATACAAGGCTTCAAATTTTGCCTCTTCAGGATTTGCACACCCAACCCCCACAGTGTTGACACCACGGGCACCAGCCCCCATGACATTTTTAGATAAAATGTCAAGCTGGGTCATGATCTTGCTCATGTTTTTGTCTCTCTCATTATCTTTTTCCATCTGCTCCTTGGATAGCTTGAATGTGAGAGGGGAGATTTGGTCATCACGAGTGTACCATTCCCTGTTGATAGTCATCATGCCATCTAAGAGTTGGGCTGCTACTGCATACGGCTGCTGCATTAGGCCTCCAGGTGAAAGTTTATCAGCGGCACCTTTGTTTACCGAATCCAGGCTTTGGTAAAAGTACTGTAGCAAGACATTGTCGGGAAAACCATGAGTGGGGCATTGTAGCACCAACTTTTAAAATTGCAGCCAAGTCTTATGGATTGGCTTGGCCTCCAAACGTTAAAACGTTGTATACTATCACGAAGAGTCATCATCTTTGAAGGAGGGAAAAATCGCACATTAAATGTGGTTACCAATTCCTCCTAAGAAGTGATGGATTCACGAGGCAACTCCGCCAGCCACTTGCACGTCTCTCCCATCAACGAGAAAGGGAATAGCCTGAATCGAACTGACTCCTGAGAGATGTTTTTGACAGAGAATGGTCCACACACATCCACGAAGTTTTGAAGATGTTCGTGAGGATCCTCATGATCCAATCCACTGAAAAGTCCTTTTAGTTGCAGGAGTTGCAACATGGTGCTCGTTATGTGGAACACTGCATTTCCCTCGGTTGGAGGTAAATGGATGGCCCCAATACCTCTCATGATAAGGGGGTCACTAATGTTGGGCTCTTGGACATCGTTGAGATTTCTGATGTCGTCTTGGTGGCCCACCTTGCTGCCGTTGCTGCCATTAACACTCAAGCTTTTTGTTTTCAACACAAACAATAGAAACAAAACTGAAAATTAAGTAAGTGAACTACAACTAAGAAGAACAAAAAATTTACTTAACTACAAATTCTCAAATAACACCACTCCCTGGCAGCAGCGCCATTTTGATGTTTGCGTAATCAAGACACAACTTCCAATGCAAGTGTCTACGATCGTACAATAGTAAAGTAACCCAACCAAGGGTTGGGGTCGAGTCCCAAGGGAGTGTGCTTGAGAATTAAGAGAAAAATAAAATTTAGTTCTAATTAGTCATAGCTAGAAATATTTTCGAATATAAACATGTTAAATCTAAGGGGTGATGCAAGCGTCAATTATCAATGGGGGTTTGTCACAAGTAAACAAAACTAGCAAAAATGCAAAAAGTACAAATCAAGGAGATAGGGTTCTTGGGATGTGATAGGAATACAAGATAAACTAAACTATTGGGTACATGCTTTTGATAATAGATCTGTTGAATATTTGTGACTAGGCTAGACTATAGTGGGGGTAAATTCTCTCTCGAGCAACTTACCACGAATCAAATGGGTTCCGCTCGGACACCCACCTGTTGCATGAATAACAACCTCTGTCTTAGCCCACTCACTCTCTCGAGCTGAGTGTGTGGGAAAAGGACTAGGGTTCACTCTCTCAAACTAAACCTCATGTCGACCCAATCCCACCGGCCATCAATTTAGTAGTCTTAGTTTTACGCCCTCTCTCTCGAGCAAGCCGAAAACACAAAGGTGAAATAGTATTTGCAACTACAATTTCATTAAGTTCAACCATAACTACTAAACAAAATCACATCGAAACAACAAATGAATCATCAACAAGCAAGAGCCAACAGATAATCTAACGCATATTCACAAAATCACACCCCAAGAATTGGGGTTTAGCTAGACATGTAAAAGAGACAAAAAAAATTGTACCAATATGAGTTTGCATTCAAATGGGTATAAATATTTAAGTCTCAAAACAAACCAAGAGTGAAGAATCCACAAGACCCAAGTCCTAATTCTTGGAGTTGAAACCCTTTGAATCTTCAAGTTCTTCAAAACCCTCTCCAAACTTAGAACTCAAAAGTCTATGTTAAAAATTCTATATTAAAAATGTGATATTAAGCTACAACTCTCAATGAGTATTTATAGTTTTCAAAAATTTGTGCTGCAGCAGATCATTGGGCGCCGTTAGTCTAGATCGCCGATCAACTCGGTGATCCACCCTATTGTAGGTTTCATCGCCGCCTTGATCTATCCTTCAGCATCGTCGTGTTTTGGATCATTGAGCGACATAGTACTACTCAGTGAAACTGGTCGACGACATGCCGACTGCTCCTTTTAACCACCGATTTGATCATTTCCTTCAGGGTTCAGCACACTGGAATAAAAGGTGAGGATAAGACCTTCTGGCGATTCAATAGGTTTGGTGATTCTCAGATCTTCATTTCTTCGTTCTTTCAGCTGCCTTTGTTCCTTTTTGCTAAGTAGTGTCCATGCTTTCCCTCAAACTCCAAATACCTGAAACTTAAGCGTTTTCATCAAATATTGAGACAAAATATGCATTTGAGGACACTAATTCTATCAAAATATAGCCCTAAATAAGTCCAATTTGTGGACTCATTAGATATAGATACTAAGCTAACTGAATGCAATGACCAAATTATAACATGTTGAGATTGAATACTGAACTGTACTGAAATGTGGTCAATATAATGGAATCTTACTGAACTTTGGAAACTACTAATAACCGATAATAAAACCACATGAGCTAAATGTGGAGTCATATGTATACGCCCCATCGAGAGGATCCAATACACTCGACCAAAGGTATAGAGTCATGCTGGCGTGATCACAAAAATGATGCCCACAGAGGAGACTTAAAACTTACGTGGCTCATAGTTTTGGGACTATAAGGGTGACTGACCCTAGTCCAACTCAGTATTATGTTATTCCCAATGGATTAAGTGATTAACACAATATGACTGAATTTATGTGATACACTGGATTGCTCAAAATGACATGCAAACTGAGAATGTGCATAAATAACTGATAATGACACATTTAAAATTGAGGCATGTATATCTGAAATAACTGAAATATATAGCCTAGCACGTGTAATTCAATAACTAAAGAACTACATAGCTAGAGTTCTAAAATCCATGCAATAGACTGAATATTAACATACTAATTTGATTTGGATCATTCTAGCAACTAAGAACCCAATAATTCTAATATTCAAGAAACCCTAAGTCTAGGCATAATAAGGGAATCAAGAAACTGACTGAAAACTAGGGACCTAATGGGTGAAAGGAACCCACTAGTGAAATCCCACATACCTGGTGACGAATTTCATGGAGAAATATTTCGATTTCGGGGCTGGAACTGATGGAATCTTGCTACGTTCTTGACCTAGGGTTCTTGACCTTTTTTCTCCTCCCAAGCTATAATATTTCTAAGTTTTGATTAATGATTTTGACTAAGGTAAGTTCTAGTTATGTTTCTAGACTTAAACGGACTAAAACCTCATAATTTAGGGTTAAAACGATGTAGTTTAGGGGTCCAACGAAATAGAAAAAGACAAAAAAGACCCTTGGCTTAACTGATGTCGGAGTGACCAATGGACGGGACTGACGGACCATCGATTGACTGACGGTCCGTGCTGGTGAACCATTAGTCGCAACTGGGAGTTGAAGATTTGGGGGTCCGACCTACGACCCTGAACCACGGATGGTGGTCTGATCTACGGTCCGTAGGTCCTGGAGTAAGTGCGGACTTGGCAAAAAAATTCAGGGCCTTTTGGGGCATTGATCCGCGAAGCAGGACCATGGACTGTGGCCTGGTCTACGAACCTATCAACACTTAGCCAAATTTTCTCTAGGGTTCTGGGGAGGGGTTGCAGATGCAAACCAAAGGCCACCAGCACGGACCGTGGGTCACCCTAAGGTCTGTGGGTGGCGACCGTGAGTCGCACCTATAACTTCTAGAAATCTGCACTGAGGTATATTTTTGGATACAGGGTGTTAGATTATCTCCCCCTTGGAAACATTCATCCTCGAACAAAGACTAAACTAGCTGAAATGTTGGGAAAGAGCTGCAACCCTACCACTAAACACTGAAAATTGATTTCTGACTGAACTAAGTTTCAAGAACATGCAAATACGCTGTAAACGCAAGTACAAACTGAAGGAACATGATACTAAGACTGAATATACATATGAATGACCGAAAAACTGAAGAGGGACTATTACCTCAAGCTGGAGTTGAATCGGAAGGAAAGAGGTGAGAGTGCTTGGACTCATGGCTACTTCTGCTTCCCAAGTAGCTCTCTCTACCGACTGACTCCTCCACAAAACCTTGACTGAAGCGACTTCTTTGTTTCTCAACCTTCTAACCTGATGATCAAAGATTTCAAATGGTACATCCTTATAAGAAAGGATATCTTTCACATCCACATTCTCTAATGGCACTACAGATGCTGGATCACCCACACACTTCTTCAATAGTGAGATGTGAAAAACTGGATGCACTGCTGCTAATTCTGCTGGCAACTCTAACTCATAAGCCACTTTACCAATCCTTTTCAGAATCTTGTAAGGGCCTACAGATCTAGGACTAAGCTTCCCTTTCTTGCCAAATCTCATCACCTCCTTCATAGGGGACACTTTCAGAAAAATTCAATCATCAACTTGGAACTCTAGTTCCCTTCTCCTTACATTTGCATAAGATTTCTAGTGACTCTGGGCTGTCTTAAGTCTATCTCTAATGATTTGCAGTTTCTCCATAGCATCATGAACTGAATCTGGCCCTATCAAGGTTGCTTCACCTACTTCAAACCAACCAACCAGAGATATACATCTACGCCTATAGAAATCCTCATAAGGGGCCATCTGAATGCTGGAATGGTATCTATTATTGTAGGCGAACTCAATAAGAGGAAGGTGATCATCCCAACTACCCTTGAAGTCGATCACACAAGCTCTCAACATATCCTCTAAGGTCTGAATGATACACTCTGCCTGACATCCGTCTGTGGATGAAATGTTGTGCTAAGATTAACCTGAGTACCAAGACCTTTTTGAAACGACTTCCAGAAATGAGAGGTAAACTGAGGACCTCTATCTGAGATGATAGACAAAGCAACCCCATGCAACCTCACAATCTCATTAATATAAAGCTTGGCGTAGTCCTCCGCCAAATCTATAGTCTTGACCGCCAAAAATTGAGAAGACTTAGTAACTCTGTCAACTATCACCCAAATAGATTCATGTTGTCTGCGAGTACGAGGTAAACCTCTGATGAAATACATGTTGATCACTTCCCACTTCCAAGTAGGAATGTCGATCTCTTGAGTCATACCCCCTGGTTTCTGATGTTCTACCTTAATTTGATGGCAATTCGGGCACTTAGCCACAAAATCCGCTATATCTCTTTTCATACCATTCAACCAATAGACTTCCCGCAGGTTGTGGTACATCTTAGTGGCGCCTGGATGAATAGAATATCTAGAGTTATGGGCTTCTACAAGAATATGTTGTCTCAACTCGCCCACATTAGGAACACATAATCGACCTTGGTAGCGAAGCACACCATCTCCCCCTTGGGAGACTACCTCAACTCTCTATTGGTGGACTGCACCCTTGAGTTCGAGCAATATCGGATCACTGTCTTGGTTTTCCTTAACCTCCACTACCAATGAAGATTCTGCCCATTTTGAACAGTTACACCACCATCTGATATGCTCATAAGACGAACTCCTAGGCGAGCAAGTCTGTGAACATCCTTTGATAGCTCTTTTCTTTCTTCCTCAACATGAGCTACACTACCCATAGATTGTCTGCTAATGGAATCTGCTACTACATTTGCCTTACCAGGATGGTAATGCACACTCATGTCATAATCCTTGAGGAACTCAAGCCATCTTCTTTGGTGAAGATTCAACTCTTTCTGGGTGAACACATATTGAAGGCTCTTATGGTCTGTGAACACATCTACATGAACACCATACAGGTAGTGTCTCCAAATCTTGAGTTCAAACACCACAACTGCAAGCTCAAGGTCATGAGTCGGATAATTCTTCTCATGCACCTTAAGTTGTCTGGAAACATAATCTATAACATTACCTCGTTGCATCCATACACAACCTAGGACGACTCTGAACGCATCACAATAAATCACATAACTGTTTGAACCCTCTGGTAGAGTAAAAATAGGAGTTGTAGTCAACCTAGTCTTCAGTTCAGCGAAGCACTTCTCACAATCATCTAGCCACTAAAACTTAACCTTTTCCTGAGTCAACCTAGTCAACGGAGAGGCGCTGGATGAAAATCCTTCCACGAACCTTCTGTAATAACCTGCTAGACCCAAGAAACTTCTGATATCTATAGGAGAGATAGGTCTGGGCCATTGTTTTACTTCTTCTATTTTCTGGGAATCCACTAGGATCCTTTCGCTGGATACTATATGCCCAAGGAAAGCAACTGATTGTAACCAAAACTCGCACTTGTTAAATTTGGAGAATAACTGGCGATCCTTGAGAGTTACAGAACAACTCTCAAATGACTCGCATGTTCCTCCTCATTCCTAGAGTAAATGAGGATATCATCAATGAAGACGATAACGAACAAGTCCAAGTACTGCTTAAACACTGTTCATCAAATCCATGAAAGTTGTAGGAGCATTGGTTAGTCCAAATGAAATAACTATAATTTCATAATGACCATACCGAGTTCTGAAGGCTATTTTTGGAATGTCACTATCTCTGACTTTGAGTTGATGATAACCCGATCTGAGGTCTATCTTTGAGAAATGACTAGCACCCTGAAGTTGATCAAACAAGTCATCAATCCTGGGGATGGGATACTTATTCTTGATTGTGACCTTGTTCAACTGCCTATAGTCAATGCACATTCTGAGAGAACCATCTTTCTTCTTCACGAACAATACTGGTGCACCCCATGGTGAAATACTAGGTCTGATGAAGTCTTTATCTAGAATGTCTTTCAACTGCTCCTTCAATTCCTTAAGCTCAGTTGAAGACATTCTGTAAGGAGGAACATAGATAGGCTGGGTATCTGGAAGGAGATCAATTCTAAAGTCGATTTCCCTATCGAGAGGAACTCCGGGAAGATCCTCTGGAAACACTTATGAAAACTCATTAACCACAGGAACTGACTCAAGAGTTGGGGTTTCGGAGCTTGAATCCTTAACCCGAACTAGATGATAGAGTAACCCTTAAAGATTATATTTTTGGCTTTAAGGTAAGAAATGAATCGACCCATAGGAGCTAAGCTACTACCCTTCAATTCTAAGATTGGTTCGTCGGGAAACTTAAAATGAACAATCCTAGTTCTACAATCGAGTGAGGCATAACAGGAATGTAACCAAACCATGCCTAGAATGACATCGAAGTCTACCATTTCTAACTCTATAAGATTTGCTGAGGTGACTTTCTGAGAGACTGTAAAAGGGTAATTTTTGTATACCCGTCTACCTATAACTGGGTCACCGACTGGAGTAGAGACTAAGAAGGGTTCTGAGAGAGTTTCTGGACTAACATCAAACTTAACTGCTATATAATGAGCTACAAAGGAAAGAGTAACACTTGGATCTAACAAAGCATAAACATCGAGATCAAAGACTCGTAACGTACCAGTGACTACATCAGGAGAATCTTCCTAATCTTGGTGATCCTGAAGAGCATAGATCATGTTCTGACGCTGTCCGCCACCCGTACCAAAAGAGTTACCCTGCTGATTTGGGTGACCTACTAGTGCTGCTGAAGTTGTAGACTGGGCTCAATTAGCATTGCCTTCTTGACCCTGTTAAGAGGGACAATCCTTCAACCTGTGACCAGACTAATTACACCTAAAGAACCATTCCTTTCCTGCAAAGCACTCACCCGGATGGTTCTTACCACACATAGGGCAAGTTGGGTAGGTTTTGGTTCCTGAAACACTTCCCTGAGACTTAGAGCTTGATGCCCTACCTTTCTGATCTTGTCTGAACTTGGAGGATGGAACACTAGCTGATGAAGGTGCTGGAGTTGAAAATTTATTTTAACCCTCCGAGCGATTTCCACCACCCAATTTCTGCTGAGAGTAGTCATAGTTTCCAGTCCTAGCCTTCTTGTTCTCCTTAGACTGTTCTCTAAGGTTATCACCCTCAACCTACTGAGCATGAGTTGTGAGCCTAGATATGTTCATATTTTCCAGCAACATAGAATTTCTACACTCTGTCTTCACTAAGTCTGACACTCCATATAGAAACATTCATTTGAGCCCTGGAATCAGCAACCATGTAAGGAGCATACCTGGAGAGTTGGGTAAACTTGAGCCCATACTCTTGGACTTTCAGGCTACCTTGCCTTAAGTTCATAAATTCCCGAGCTTTTGCCTCTCTTAGCTCACCTGGGAAAAACCTATCCAGGAAGGTCTCACTAAAGCACTCCCAAGTGATAGGAGCTGCATTTGTACCCCTGTTCTTCTTCCACTGAGTATACCAGATATGATCTACATCCTTAAGTTGGTAAGATGCTAGCCCAACCCGATCATTCCCAGTTACCTGCATCACTTTAAAGATCTTCTTGACCTCATCAATGAAGTTTTGGGGATCTTCTCCAACCTGTGAACCTAAGAACTCTGGAGGATTCATCCTAACAAAGTCTCGCATTCTGGCTGCAGCTGATCCAACATTAGCATTTTCTGGAACTGGAGCCCGCTGATTATTTTGGTTGGCCAAACTCTGAGCCAACATTTGAATGGCGTTCCTGAACTTTGCATTCGAGACTTCTTGATCTGGGATAGGAGTAGCTGCATTTTCGTTCTTGGTATTTGCACTTCTGGCGTTTGCTCTACGAGGAGGCATGATCACTGAAACGTAGAACGTCAAGTTAGAATGGAATTAGATCATACCTTACGCACGATAAGAGTAACAAGAAAATGAAGATTTTTCCTAAAACACTACGTAGCCTCCCTCTCATTAGATGTGGTGCATTTCACACCCATGAAAAGAACTCTACTTAGTGCGGCTTTTCAGACATCCTAGGACTCTTAAACCTAGTGCTCTGATACCAAGTTTGTCACGCCCTGAGCTACCTCCGAGACGTGGACACGGGACCTAGGATTACAAGTGACCCAAGCTAACCCATCTGGCATAATCATGAGCATACTAAAGATAATAATAAGACTGTTGTGGAAGCTAATAATAAGTAAATCTGAAATGATGGAGAATGCCCATATACTATACTGAATATCAAGTCTTAGAGTTTAATACAAAAGAAACATCAAACTCAAATACTAAGTTGAATCTAACTATGTCTGAAAATAGCCTCTAACCGACTAGAAGTGCTGGGACGTGCCCCAGCAAAGTCTAGCAAAACTGAAACTAAAATACTGAAATAATGAAAGATAACATGATTGTTGTCCTCGAAGAATGCGGACTCACCACTGATGTTGCTGAACTGGTGATCGGGAACCGATCTAAGAGTGATCTGAATGTTGAGAATCTGAACCTACATCACAAGAATATGTAGCATAGAGTATGAGTCAGTACTTGAATGGTACTGAGCATGCAGGATAGAGTAAAGCTGAAATAAGCATATAACTGCACAAGCAATAAAGCAAAAGCATAATCTGAACATGATATAGATACTGAGCTAATTGAATGCAATGACCAAATTATATCATGCTGAGACTGAATATTGAACTGTACTGAAATATGGTCAATGCAATTGAATCTGACTGAACTGTGGGAACTACTAATAACCGATAATAAAACCACATGAGCTAAATGTGGAGTCAGATGCATACACCCCATCGAGAGGACCCAATACACCCTGCCAAAGGTATAGAGTCATGCTGGCGTGATCACAAAAATGATTCCCATAGAGGAGACTTAAAACTTACGTGGCACATAGTTTTGGGACTATAAGGGTGACTGACCCTAGTCCAACTCAGTATTATGTTATTCCCAATGGATTAAGTGATTAACACAATATGACTGAATTTATGTGATACACTGGATTGCTCAAAATGACATGCAAACTGAGAATGCGCATAAATAACTGATAATGACACATTTAAGACTGAGGCATGTATATCTGAAATATCTAGCCTAGCACGTGTATTTCAATAACTAAAGAACTACATAGCTAGAGTTCTAAAATCCATGCAATAGACTGAATATTAACATACTAATTTGATTTGGATCATTCTAACAACTAAGAACCCAATAATTCTAATATTCAAGAAACCCTAAGTCTAGGCATAATAAAGGAATCAAGAAACTGACTGAAAACTAGGGACCTAATGGGTGAAAGGAACCCACTAGTGAAATCCCACATACCTGGTGACAAATTCTATGGAGAAATCTTTCAATTTCGGGGATGGAACTGATGGAATCTTGCTGCGTTCTTGAACTAGGGTTCTTGACCTCGTTTTTCCTTCCAAGCTCTAATTTTTCTAAGTTTTGATTAATGGTTTTGACTAAGGTAAGTTCTAGTTATGTTTCTAGTCTTAAACGGACTAAAACCTCATGATTTAGGGTTAAAACAACATAATTTAGAGGTCCAACAAATAAGGAAAAGACCAAAAGACCCCTGGCTAAACTGTTGTTGAAGTGACCGACGGACGGGACTGATGGACCATCGATTGACTGACGGTCCGTGCTGGTGAACCGTCAGTCGCAACTGGGATTTGAAGATTTGGGGGTCCAACCTACGGCCCTGGACCATGGTCCGTGGTCTGACCTACGGTCCGTAGGTCCTGGCGTAGGTCTGGACTTGGCCAAAAATTCCTGGTCCTTTTGGGGCATTAATCCACTGAGCAGGACCACGGACCGTGGCCTGGCCTATGGACTATAGGTCCAGCCGTGGGTCAACACTTAGCCAAAGTTTCCTTGGGGTTCTTGGGAGGGGTTGCAGATGTAAACCACGGGTCGCCAGCACGGATCGTGGGTCACCCTACAGTCCGTGGGTGGCGACCGTGAGTGGCACCTGCAACTTCTTGAAATCTGCATTGAGGTCTATTTTTGGATATGGGGTGTTACGTTCAAATAGCAAGATGTTACAAAACTCAAACATAGAAGACTCGGGGGTGAAGATCGGGAGGGGAAAACACTAAATTCATGAAACTTTCCAAAAATTACTGACCGGATCATTACAATTTTAGTGTGGTAACCAAGATCATTAATCATGACCTCAAGTTTATGAATGACATTTTCACGAGTGGTTCATTCAAATTCTTTGAGATTTCATCTCCAAACAAATTTTGCGGTATCGAAACACTCTTTAAATTGATAAATATTAATTTATCAATTAAATAATACCTCTATAAATAAATAATAATTCATGGTCCCACCTGTTATGAAATAGTGGATGCACATATGGCTTATGGGCCCAACCACTATAGCAAACATCTATCCCCAAGTAACTTACCTTTTGAGACTTATAAATAAGTCTTTTACTTGTATTAAATGAGACACAAATAATAGGAAAAATAATACTATTACTCTTCCCCTTTTTCTTTATCGTGTTACTCTCTCTATTATGTTCTCTCTCTCTCTCTTCTTTTGTTATTTATTTTCTTTCTTATTGATTTATTATTAATATTTTATAACACATTATTAGCACGAAGTTGTAATCTTCAACTTTTGAGCTATATTTTTATTCTCCTCTATCGTAAGTATTTGAAGCTTCATGTTTCGGTAAGAAATTCATATTATGATTGCATTATGAACATAGAATAAGGTATGCTCCTAATTTATTTACTCTATTCTATGAGGTATGTTCCTAACTTATTTACTCTAATTTGGCTAGTGGGATGCAGTAATATCATTAGAGTTACTTTAATACTTTTCTTTATCTACCAGTTTTATTTTTGTTCATAATTTTAATTCTCTAAAATATGAGAAGAATCTTAAGCATTTGTTAAAGTTTGCAGGACATATTAATTGATGACTTGAGATTCAAGTTTTATAGCTACTCTCAATCAGTGGTAGAGAGTTTAATGTGTTAATGTTGGATTTGATTTTATTGATTGTTAAGAACCAAAAGGTATTTGAACAAAGAATAATAGAGGAAAAGAAGAAAAGAATTGATTTTTCTTAAGAAAATTGAGATTTGAATAGAGAAAAATGATATAATTAAAAATCAAGAAAAAAGAGAATCATTGTGAGGTTTAGAATAGGGATATTATTGAACGAGAGTGGAACCTAAATATCCTAACAATGATGGAAATTAAATACCTAATCACAAAAGGTAAAATGGGAGACTGATATAATAGTTATGCCGTGAATAATAATCTCGCCTTCTTAGTGCCATAGCTCAATAATAGAATTTTGTACTGTCACATAATTTATTGACATCAATAGTTGGCTGAGTTATTAAATAAATAAAATATAGTATATACTTTTATGTGTGATTAAGTTGATAATATTAAGAGTTTTACAACTAAGGTTAATATTTCTTTATGTATGTGATTTTTATCTATCAAAAATAATTGTTCTACCTCTAAGGTAAATGTTAGGTCAGTGTACACTTTATGGATTAGACTATATTTGTTGTTATAAGTGATTTTTATTTATTGAAATTGAGAAGAATTGAGTCATTGTATATTTGATTTTATTCCTAAAGAATAACATTTTGAAAAGGAATTGTGATATTGATTTCATATATATTAGTAATTGATAAAAATGACAAAGGGGTATTCTCTCTTTCTAACCTATTGCTCCTGAGGCAATAATATATGACTCTTCGTGATTATTGAAGAAGATATTTTGAGAAATATTTTATATAATACAGGTTTCAAATTTATATCTAAGGTGA
Organism: Solanum chiquidenum; assembly: GCA_029582725.1. Lineage (NCBI taxonomy): Eukaryota > Viridiplantae > Streptophyta > Magnoliopsida > Solanales > Solanaceae > Solanum > Solanum chiquidenum. Next base: position 16,521 of record JAJOOS010010234.1, on the reverse strand, counting down.
ATAACAATATTTTAAAGGCTCAAGGGTGAATTTTATTTTGGACTATATATAATGTCATTGATTGAGGGTAAGACGGTGGATTCAAGTTTCATGGCACCAAAAGGGTAAGACATCGGATTTGAGTTCCGATGCATTATGATGATAAAAATATAAGATTTTGGGTTCAAGTTCCATCATATTTTGGCCTAATACGCCTTTATATGGATAAGACATTGGGTTAAAGTTCCAGTGCAATATGTTGATGATATAATGATGACTGAGCAAATCAATATGCTCTTGATAAAAGCATGTCCCATTGAATATGCTCCATTCTTTGAAGTGAGTGTGATAGCAATACATTAAAAGTTTGAAAGATGACAAGATAATTTTATGATTGAACATATGAATATGAACGTGAAGGGACAAAATTATAATAGTCATCATTGTGATAATTATAAAAGAAAGAACATTATGAGTTCTCAAAATGACCTTTTAAAAGGTGAAGCTAATTATTGTCATCAAAATGGTATGAAAGGTCATTCTAAACATGTTTGTTGCGAGACCTAATAATTTGATAAGTTTATAAATCCTCCATCAAATAAAAGGAAGAAAAAGTGGTGGTACACTTGACTTTTCAAAAGTGATGTCGAGGTATGTCATATTAATATATGATAAATTTCAAAATATGACAATGAACTTCTAATGAAAAGAATAATTATGAAGCATGTATATATGATTATAGTCATTTCCTTGAAGAGAATATGACTTGTGGTAAGTATCATGAAAAGTGGATCATTCTTGAAAATGAATGTGTCAAGAGATGATGAGAATTATAAATAAGAACATAGTCATGTATGATTTAATAAATACCGCAACTCACCCCTAAAGGAGATTAGAGAGAAATAACGAAATTTTATTTTGATATAAATGGTCATTGGTCAAGTACTTTTAGTACATCACAAATATTATGGTATATTTTATTATGAACTATCGAAAGAGTAAAAGAAGGAAATAATTCTTGGTCACAAAAATTTATCATTTGTTATGTATCTCTGTACATTGAAAATATTTTGCCAGTTATTAAACAAAAGGGAGAAGATACTAATGAAAAAAGTAAATCAGGAAACAAGTTTTGCTTGTAATAATTTTGACCATGACAATAATAATATAAATTTCTCCTTGAAAGAGATGTTTACCACACAAACAATATTATGAAATATGTGATAGTATTCAATGTTAATTGTGAGCTTTGGTGAGCTACTATGCTACTACCCAAAGAAATAAAATTGCTCATAATATTGATATTGTAGTAAGTCTCGAAAGAAACTTTTAAGTTTCAAAAAAATAGTAAAAACAAAATGGGAAAGTTATATTGAGACTATAAAATATGAAAAGATTTAAGATCTTCATATTACTACAATCAAAGTGGGTTATAAATATTTACATGAAAGATTACCCATATTTGCATAATGTTTGTGGTAACTAAATATGGGCATAATGATGGAATCACAAGTAAAATAAATTAGAAGTTTATTAAAATAAATATCAGTTGGCTTGACCGCTTGACGACCATTCGGTCAAATATGATACAAAAATAAATGAAAATTCACGTGGTTATATATATTGAAGAAATAATAAAGTCTTCAAGAATTCTCTTGTGTTGTTTGTTCTCATGATAAAATTATTGTTATACGAGCTAAGATTGAGATTTTATCTCCTAAATTTTGAAATGTATAAAAAGGTGAATATGGGTCCGTTCACCCGCCACGTGGACCATTTACTATTATATAATTTTAATAGATGCATCTATGTTATCGTAACATGCACTTTATTATCAACTTGCAATTTGATTTTTGCAAAGGTTGTTTGCTCGAATTGTTAAATCAAGAGCACATTTCAAATTATAAAATTAATTGATGATATTGGTTTATATCCAAATAGTTTAAGCATAAATTATGTGCCTCCAATTATAGCTAAATCATTTGTTATGAGAATAAAACTTCCAAAAGAAATTTGGCATGAGATGTGTTATTTAAAGTGTAGTAACACGTGTACGTATCAAGCCAACAAAGTTTCCCTATCACAATTGATTCAGGGTCAAAAACCATATCAATCTCATCTAGAAATGTAAGTATGCGGTATATTATTTCATTGCTCCACCATTACGCAATGCATAAAGATGAGTCCCCAAATAAGGTTGGGTGAATGTTAGATCCTCTAACATTAGGAGGAGATAAGCAACTGAAAAATAAGTTATACATAATGAGTTATCATTGGTATGATCCTCGTTGAAGAGATAATTTAAGTCAATTGGCAGACGCATTTGTTGACCCTATGTTATAATCCAGTAATAAATGCTCCAATAAAAAAGTCCTTAAAGGACATAATTTATGGTACGCCTAAAGCGTGAGAAATTAATCGATTCGAAAGATAAAACTTCTTGAAGAAGAAAATGAGCAAATTATCAGGATGGTCAAAATAATGAGGCAAGTGCTTTAAAAAGAGAACCATGACATAACACTTCATAAAACCTTGGCAAAGGTTCAGGTACCTGAAATGATGAAAAATAAAGAGAGCTTGACAAGTTATGTCATATTAGAATCGATATCAAATAACCGTCGATGATATCTTTAATAAAATATAGAGCTCAAAATTATAAATGATGATGAGGATCTTGATATTAAATTTGTCGAGAGTTGGCAGATAAATTATTGGCCAAAGAAAATACATTATTCACTTGAAAAAGTGATTTTTTTTTACTTATTTTATCCATATACCAAGATATAATGTAAGTGGGGTACAAATGAATTATTGTGCAATAATAAAATTATAAAATATAAAGCACGACTCGTGCATTTGAAAATAAAATTTCAAAAAAGTCCTGACATTATTTTTTGGAGATGTATTCTCCTAAGGTGGATGTAATGAGGTTTCTATTGGTATGACAATACATGAAACACTTGAATATGCATGATGATTGATAATCATGTCTAGCTAGACAGTAAATATTATATGAAAATTCCCAAAGGATTTAAAAGGTTCCAAAGCGATTACATTGAATAGTACCCCAATGGATGTGAGATCGCTTAACATAAAGATTAATTTTGATTTCATTAAAATGATTAGAACTACCATGTCATAGTGCAATTGGTGCACTTATGTATCCTGCGATTATTATTCATGGTATAATAATTTTATTAATGTGCATGCAAATAAAACATTACTCTTATCGATAGAGGTATCAAAGTGAATTAAATATTGATTTATAAATTTATTTATTCTAACCAATCTTGTCAAGGTTTATTGAGTATAATATTGCAGGAAATCATTTGATTTATACGAAGCTTGATCTCAAGAGAGAGATATGCTTTCATGTGGAAATATTATCATATCATAGGATTTTACAAGGCAGTTAATTTTATTATCATGAAAGTCTGTCACTTGGTTATTGCTAAAAACACGTCGAATGAGCAATTTATCTACACCGACGAGGTCACAAACTAAGTAATTTTCAAGGATGTATTGGTTGAACTCAACATATCTAAGGGACAAGAAAATGATATAGATAAGTTCAAGGATGAAACGTCTTCATGAATATGATTTGTTCACATAGATACAATCAATATCAACATTTGAAAAGCTAAGTATAAGATTGGGAGACATCCTTTACAAGAATTAAATGATGTTTAATCAAGGGGAGTAAATACGCGCTGCACTCTTTTTCCCTTAACCAACGTTTTGTCCCACTGGTTTTCCTGGTAAGGTTTTTAATGAGGCAGCTCTCAATGCGTATTACTAGATATGTGTACTCTTTTTCCTTCACTAGGACTTTTTCCCACATGATTTTTTCCTATTAAGGTTTTAACGAGGCACATTATCTATTGATGAAATCCAATGAGTAATAAATACATCATACTATAGATGCTCATTGCACAGTTTCCTAAATAAGCTTGGAATCAAGCAAACAACCCCGCAAGCAGGTTCCTCTAAACAACTTACACAAACAAGTTTTAAAGCAACTTACTAGTAGCTCTTCAAGTAGGTTCATACAACCAACTTACAAGTAGCTTCCTTCAATCAATTTGTATTAAGGCAGCAAGCAATGCATATTAAGTATAGCCATACATATTTATTCTTTCACTATTTATTTTTTACATTGACATCCAAGAGGGAGTGTTATGAAATAGTGGATGCCCATGTAGCTTATGGGCCCACCCACTGTAGCAAACATCTATCCCCAAGTAACTTACCTTTTGAGACTTATAAATAAGTCTTTTACTTGTATTAAATGAGACACAAATAATATGAAAAATAATACTATTACTCTTCCCCTTTTTCTTTATCGTGTTACTCTCTCTATTTTGTTCTCTCTCTCTTCTTTTGTTATTTATTTTCTTTCTTATTAATTTATTATTAATATTTTATAACACCACCTATATTAATTTAGTGAGATTTTACGGTATATTCATATGGTATAGTCTTGATTCCTCGAAAATAATTAACAAAGATGGAGTTGGATTGATAATGTCTTGATTCCAGATGCTCATTCATCTTTGTATCACAACTATTGCACAAGATTTGATTTTGTGTACTGGAAAAGTGCATGTATATTTTATGTTTATGTTTATAAATAATGATGTTCAGTCCGTGACTCTTTCACAAGCATCAAAGAAGAGATAGTGGAAAGAGCATTATCCTAACATTCAACTCTCATAAATAGAGTTAACATTGAAGCTTCCACTTTTAATAATAATATTTATTATTATTATTATTATTTGATCATTCTCGCAAGTTTTTTTTATCCTTGTCATAATAATAGTAAAAAGTTTTTTTTATTTACTTTTAAAATTCAATGGCTAATTTAAATTAATATTTTGATGGACAAATTTATTTATTTTTATTTATTTTCTTGTAAAATTTATCATAGATGCGCCAATTTATTTTTACAAAAATAAAAACAAAATTACAATATAGCCACAAAAAAATTGATTTAAATTTTTTTTCTCAATATTTTCATTTATTGCTCTTATTTTTAAAATAAAGAAAAAAATGAAAAAATGAAATAAGAATAATAAACTCAAATAGTAATAATCAAAGAAGTTAAAAAATAATTTATGTGTAAAAAAGATCAAATACGTGATTTTAAAAACTAAAAAAAAAATAGAACTTTTATAACGATAGAGATATATATATAAGTCACTTTTATAACAATAAGTATATCAACTATAATAAATAAATAAAAAGTTGAGGCTATATCACACCCTTTTGACTTGTTTAAAAGTAAACCAAATACAAGAATTAGATCCACAAAAGTATTGATTTATTGTTGATTCACGGATATAACTTGTGAATAAGGCTAGACTTATAGTTGTCAAATAATTGAAGAAATACTGTTTTCACCCCCAAAACTTTTCTTTAAGTTTATTATTCCAGCCAGGGACCAATTAAATCTCATGACCAGCAATGGAACACACCTGCCTTTGAATTGGATCTTTTTCATAAATAATATGATACATTACACCAAATATTTCTATTATATTTCATATACATATTATCTCTATTTTAAAATCAAATACATACATCTTTTTATATATATCTTAGACAAATATAATAAGGTACTTCTTTTGTCAATAAAAGTCCCAAAACTAGTTTTGTAGCCACCCATAACTATCTGTTGCAAAAGAAAATGTTTAACTCCTGAGTCCTTATATAATGAAAATCATACATAATAGAATATTCATTGAACTAATTAGTAAATTTAAGGTAATTTAAAATATAACAATACATTGAGAAATAAAAGGGTTTTGAAGGATGTTTGCTTTACTCTTTCTAAATAAAAGGTTTGAATAAAATATATATTTATCCTATTAGATTAACAGTGTATATTTGAAGTGTTAAATGTAGGGGGTTTATTTATCTGCATATTTGAAGTGTAAGAACAACTAGCCTAGGACGTCGTATAAGATACATATTAAAATATTTACACTAAATTGGAGTATATATCTGTCCTTATCCTAAGAAAATTAAAGGTGCCTATGTTTGATAAAAAAAAATTTAATAAGAATATGATCTGGTAGACAAAATATATCATTATCCTTGTTTCTCTCAATCTTTGCAAGCCAGGATGGAGCTACAATATTATCGCGGTTGATTTGGCTCAATCTCTATACAGTTTTAAGGTTTTTATTAGTTTTTAATACGTATGCCAATTAGCCAAATTCCATATAATAATATTTTGATTTTTATTATAAGATTTTGTTATCTGATTTATTGATCTCATGATTTGCAATTATAAACTTCCGTATCACGTCATATTCACTTTCGAACCCAACAGTTGTTACATGCATCGTAATTTCACTATTATTCAATTAAACCGGCCGCGGCCAACTTTATATAGTATAAGATTAGAATTCGATGTAAATAGAATGGTTTGGATGCCTTCATTCTTAAAGATTACGAGTTTGAACACTAGACTTAACTCTACTATGTTTGTAAACTTACTTAATCTAAATCAAATTTAATCGGATTAGTGAAATTTTGATACTAGTTGGTTTAAAAAAGTACCTCGTGAGTTGTGACATGATGAAGAAGCACATCTTCATTCTTCACCTACCTTTGACGCATAACGAAATTAAAGAACAGAATATTCAATCCCATGCAAAATGCATATTTTAACTTGACTTTAAAAACGGCCTTATCTAGTTGGTGTCAAGGAATATATATCGTTTAAATTATTTTATTTTAATTAGGGATAGGGGAAGGGGAAAGAAAAATGGGAAGGGGATTAGAATGTGGAGAATCGAACTGTTACTAATAATGTGGAAGTTTAGTGTCACGATCCAAAAATGGACATGATAGCACTTGTCTATTCCCACCAAGACAAATCAGCCTCAACCCAAACGAAAAGAAAGAAATGTGGAAAATGGTAAAAACAAGAACAAGATAAAGAGGAAAACTTATTCTTCTATTAAATCCCCCAAAATCTGGTTGTCATGTGTACAAGCCACTAAATAAATAAGTGCGAAATTAAGAAATAAATACAAGTCTCAGACTTTGTTTCTCAAATAGAACAAAATGTAAGAAAAGAAAAAAGAGAGTCCGCCGAATGACAAGAAGCTACCTCTTCAAGTCTTTGACAAGCCTCAAGATCAAGAGAAGAAGACAGAAAGAAGACAGAGATCACACGGGTCCAGACTCGGAACCTACATAAGTGTAGAAGCAAGGGGTGAGTACCAACAACACGGTACCTACCAAGAAACCTACTAAATAAAGCAACTAGCTAGAAAACGAATACCCCTGACTCTCCAACCGGACCTCCTCAAACTACAACCTGCACAAAAATCAATCCAACCTAGAAATTCTACATTATTCGACTCACAAGGCCCAATATTGTCACAACCTAGACCGTCGTGATTGGCACCCATACTAATCCTCCGGTGGGATAACCATTAATACTAATTAGCTAACCCAAGAACTAGACATTTGAAGATATGAAAATAGGTTTAAATACAGAAATAAAGTAGAGTTTCCATAAAATCCAAAAGTCTAACAACGACTATCAAAACATTGCGGAAATACTACCTTGAAATTGAAAGTCAGTGTACCAAAACTCTAAAGTTCAACAAGTCCAAAGAAAATGGGTATACCCCAATTAAACATATGAATATCTAACTAGTAAGTCTGAGTCCGAAAAGAATGGACTACAACATAGAAAACTCATGGCAGCCTGGAAGAACTGGCTCACCCTTGAATTCGATTGATCTGTCAGTAGTCACCTGAGGATGCCCTGTACTCAACAAACAAAGAGCAAGTGCAATATCAGTACACAACCACAGTGTACTGGTAGGATCACACGGCTATTCCAGCAAGCACAACATATATGAGTAGTCACAACAAGTAAGCACACATATACCGAACATATACAATATCAATTATCATTTCAGGAGCAACATACCATTTCACATTTCTAATATCAAGTAAATACGCATATATGACAAGTCGATGGTCCTCTCATGAAACCCATACCCAAACAGTTAGTGTGTCACATCATGACACCCGATTCAAGTTAGTGTGTCGGAACGTGACATTTATTCCCATATGTATGTCGGTACGTGACATCCGATCCCAGTTAGTGTATTGAAATGTAACACCCGATCCATTCAACAAGCCACAGCCACAATCACAATCACAATGTACATTCTCATAATCATACAATAAAGTGTTGGTTCACGACATACAATCATTCGTTCATACTCATTTTGTCACGACCCAACCCACCGGGCCATGCGGGCACCCACTCTAACACCTAAGTAGGAGAACCCTCATATCCCAATAGTTAAAAAACACGCGGAAAATTAAAGAAAACGAAGATAAATGAAATAGTAGGATTTTATAAATAAGAACTATTAAAACCAATTCGGATTAAGACTTGTAAAGTAATTAACACCCCCAAAGATCTAGTCTAAATAGGTACAAGAGCTACTATGAGTACAAACTGGACATAATAATAAAAGCAAAGCTCCCACCATACGGAAGGAAAAGTATAAGCTGCTGGGGAATTTCTTTGTCTTCACCTAATGAAACATCACCAACATGCATCCAGACTATGTCAAAAGACATAGCAAGAGTAGTATCAGTACAAACCACACGTACTGGTAGGCATCACCGGTCAATTCGCTGCCCACTGTATAACATAAGAAATCAATTAGTAAGAATATACCATAAACCACTCACTTCTCCACCTTTACCCTCACTTGGATACTCCAAAAACTACACTAATATCTCTTACTACTAACCACCTCCTCATTCAACCCACTCACTAGTTTCTTGATCATAGCCTAGTCATTCTAACACATAGAAGAGACCAAGAATATAACTACACATATTCCGACTAACCACCCACTACATACCATTACTTCCTATTTTATATTACCCCGCCTTCGTCACATGGCACATTATATCAAGATTACTAACTACTAACCAGGAATCCCTTTACTCCAGAATGAAATCCACCTATACAGTTACATCACGTACGCAACTCCCACTTCTCACCATTACCACACACGATACCCTTTGCTCGGACATTAACAATTCTTGAACCATTACTCCCCACATACTATATCACATCCGAGTTTGGGTTTACCCTTTCTGGTTCATTCAACATCAAGGTACATATCAAGTTTACTTGACATAGAAAAACAATCAACTTAAGTCCTCGTCACCATATAGCACTCCTCGAAAATACAATATCAATTATCATCACGAACAAGGTACAGTTCTAAAATCCTCAAGATATACAATTATGTCAAATCATTGGTCTCTCATGGAGCCAAAACCCAAACTGTTAGCATACCAAAACGCGGTACCCGATCTAATGACTATGCCGGAACGTGGCAATCGATCATATGATTATGCCAGAACGTGGACACCGATCTCATATTTATGCAAAAATGTGGCAACCGATCCAAGTTAGTGTGTCGGAACGAAACACCCGATCCATTCAATAAGACACAATCACAAGTATATTCTCATAATCATACAAACAATTCATGATTCATGGCTGTCATCATTTATCTATCCTTAATTACAACAAGTGTGATAAAATATGCAACATTAGCATACATACATGTATCATAATGAAGAAAGAACGAACATACACCACACAATCGTAGAATCCCAACCATCCCAATGAACTATTCATTGACGTATATCACGTAAACCTAAATTCAACCATACTTTACCCTAGTTCATCATTTAAGGCTTCTTCCTAGGATTTAGTAATCTTTCGTTCGGTGCACGAAGACCTTTGCATAAATCCTACCATTGATTTACATATATTACGCAGTGAGCACATATTTATTACTACTCAATTCATAAAACCTAGCCTACCTGGGCACCAAGCAGCTGCATGGAGTTTTGTCTTCGACTTTTATTTCCGGGCTTCATGACGGTGATCTTGACTGGAAATCCACCCTCCATTGGCCTCCTTACGGTAGAAATCTTCTCCTCCATCCTTCCTAGGCTTAGGGTAGCTTTTTGGGGATTTCTAGGGTGTTTTACGACTAAATTCGGTATTGTAGAAAGAAGGAAAAAAATAAGATTTTGTGTTGTTTACATTTTGTCTCGCCTATCCCGCTCTGGCGCCAACTTACCCCACCGTGGCATCGCCGCCCTAGCGGCATCTATCCCTCCCTGGCGGGACAGTGGCCCAGTAAGTTTCCCAAATTTTTGTTTCTCCTAAATAACAACGGTTTGGGTCATTACAATAGATATCAATTTACCCCTCGTTCGTCCCCAAACGACTAGTGCAAGAATCATGAAGCACCCTACCTCGTAGTATTTTTAACTAATAACTTGGTCCATTATGAAATCACGGATGTGGATGGTTTTTATTTCTCCAACCTAATTCACGACAGGTTCTATTTTTTAAAGGACCGGTTAGGAATATGACGCAACGCTTGAAGAAATTTGTGTCTTAATTTACACAGCCTTCCCTAGCAGGGCTGCAGCCCTCCCGCTGAGGTGGGGCCACTATGGCGAGAGATCTCCGGCTGAAGCGGGAGATCGTGAACCAGACTAGAAGGGAAAAATGGATTTTCCCCATTTCTTCTTATTCCTTCAAAACTCTCCCCCAAAATCCTCTCAACTCACTTGCTCGGAACGTCAAATCAAGGTAAAATCACACTCCTTACTGTCTTTACTTCATTACATTCTTAGTTACAAATGCATGACCATAACTGATTGATTTGGAATGATTTCCGGGTAGTTATTCGAAAAGTTTAACATAGGTTGCTAGTTGATAGAAAAAATGTAGCATGGTCACTTCCCTTACGTCCCCAATATTCCCACAATGTCCTGAGCATAAGGATTTCGTAAACATACGGTTAAATCGGTACAAAAATAGGTGGGGGAAGTTGAAGGATCTCTTGATAAAATACTCTAATTTGAGCATTGTTTAGGGATTTATTTGCTAATATGATTACATAATTAAGTTCTATGGTAGTTATTATACTCTGATCTGCTGAAATTCTGTCGAAAATGGAGGTTTAAGGACAAAGAGGCACCATGATCGCTCCTGGTGTTCATCCCAGATGAGGGCCACTCTAGCGACCTTTATCCCGCTGTGGTGGCCTTCATCATCCCGCTGTGGCGGGATTTGGGCCGCTGTGGCGGGATTAGCCTGAGTCTCCAACTCTGGATTTTTCCCTCTTCCCTTGTTCAAACCTTAAACTGTCTATTTCTATCATGTTCTAACGTATATTTTCCCTCTCTTGCAGGCTTCTCTAAATGGCATGTCTAAACGAGGAAACTTACCTTTCATCTGATTCCCGACGCCGCTAGTCGAGAGAGGTTCCATGACTTCTGGAACAATAAGTTTTGTTGTGAGAGAGGCTTCGTCTTGCTCAGGCTGGAGAAGAAAGAGCCATCATTTATGCTCACTTGATCAATTTTAGGTGGGCTCCACTGACCGAGGCTCCTCCTACCGCACGAGCTGAATGGGTGAGGGAGTTTTATGCTATCATACCCACCATCCGCTGGGAAGACACTAACCCCATTATCTGCATTCAGGGAGTTGACATCCCTCTGAATGCCACGGCAATAAATGAGGTACTAGAGTTGCCTGAGGCATCAAACGCTGAGTATGAGGCTAAGCTGAGGGAGATGGATCTGGGTTGGCTGAGGGATACCTTGATCGAGCCTACGCGCTGGGACCATGTCTATTGCCTACTGCCGAAGGGATCACCAGTGTTGAGTGGTCACCAGACGCTAAGAGATGGCTTCACTTGGTCACTCGAAGGATTCCCCCATCGAGAAACCGCACGGACGCGACCTTTCCTTGGGCCTTAGTGGTGGTGTGCGCGGTGCAGGGTATAGAGCTGAATGTGGGGGCACAAATTATCTTAGAGTGGAAGATGTTCTACTGGGGTAACAAGAAGGCATATTTCTTGCCCGGCCTTATCACTGTGTTGTGCAAGCAGGTGGGGGTGCCGCTTCTAGATACAAATGAGGTACTTCCTATGGATCCCCCCTTCACCCTCTTTTGGTTAAATAGGATTCTACTTCTCGGAGTAAGAGGAGAAGAACAGACAAGGCTAACAGCAGTCAGGTGGTCGCAGAGTCGGACGAGGAGGGAGGCGAGGACACTCGTCCCTCCGGGTCTCAGCCTCAACTTTCAGCGGCACAGGTAGAGGAGGACTTAGCAGCTGTGTGGAGGAGGATGTAGTGTCCTATCACTCCCACTACCCCGGTTCCCCCAGCACTGCCCTAGAGCTTAAGATGCTCCATCGCGAGCTGCGGCAGGAGAGGAGGAAGGGTCTGGAGAGGGACCGTCTGCTGGTTCAGATCTGGAAGGCGGTGAAGATTATGATCACTTGTGTCGCCCCCGAGTAGGAGATTCCCATCATGGATAAGGGAGATTTCCGCCAGTTCTCTAGCCTAGAGGAGGCCATGAAAAGCCTGGAGGAGCTAGACTCCGACACCGACACCTCTCGGTCCCAGGGTTCTTGATGTTGTTTCTTTGCCCCTCTTGGGCTTGTAAATTTATAACAACTCTGTTTTTATCTTTTTGACTTTCTTATGTTTTGTAAGCACATGGATGCTAGTTTTTGCTGTCTGATGCAGCCGATATTTAAATATTAAGGTTATGGCTTCCCGTTCTATTGCTGAGCACTGATTGAATTGCAGGGTTAGTTCGGATATCATTTGGGATCCTTATTGGATAACTTAGAAAAACAGGGGGTTGAGGTTCTGCCTTACCTCATCCCACTCTGGCTGTCCCGCCCAGGCGGGAATTTTCCCGCCCCAGCGGTCAAAACGGAAGCAGAACCTCTGCCAAGATTTTTCTGGGGTTTCTCTTTTTTCTAAATTGCACCAAGGTTCCCTGCTTTACCAAAAAAATTATGGATAATTCCCTTAGTTAGACAGTCGATAGATACCCAGGTCAATCTCAACAATACACATCCTACTAGGTCTACTTAATTCAAGATACACCCAGATATTCACATGGTTATTACACAAGCGCAAGACACGTTCAAATTTTCCTCACAAATCGCCTCGTAGTTTATCTAAACCCTCTTATCAAATCTAGTCCGGACCTTCTTTTCACAATGAGTTTCCCGATACATTTACATCTTGTTTAGCTTCAACAACTAGGCAAACATACTGCGCATAACTACTTTCAGACACACGTTTATAGTACACGTAATCATATCATCATATTCAAACAAGTTCAACTCTACATTCGCAGTTAATTCAGAAACACGAAACACGTATTCACAGTTTCAAGTTGAACTCACAGACAAAACCAAGTTCTTAATTAGTTACTTCACTCCATGGATGACCGTTATTGATCATTCATGCATTTACACCGCCCCTAGGAACAGATACCAATTGGAACCTTCCAAGTTCCAATTTACCTTGCTTGTGTTCCTTCAAACGTGACCACGACATCCGGATTACTTTGTTGAGATACCAATTGAAATCGCAGATATCAATTACACTCAACTCATACCACAAGCGAAACTCGCACGAAAGGACAGAAAAAGTTGAAAACCTTCCTAAAATGCTTTCTAGCCTCTTGCAGATTAGGTGTGGACGTCAACACACCAATTCGTAAGAGTCTATTCCACATTTTGCTCTTGTACTGGGAGACCGGTAACCTAGGCTCTAATACCAATTTGTCATGACCCAACCCATCGGGCCATGCGGGCACCCACTCTAACACCTAAGTAGGAGAACCCTCATATCCCAATAGTAAAAAAACACGCGGAAAATTCAAAAAAACAGAGATAAATGAAAGAGCAGGATTTTATAAATAAGAACTCTTAAAAAACAAATTTGGGTTAAGACTTGTAAATTAAATAACACCCCCAAGGATCTATTCTAAACAGGTACACGAGCTACTATGAGTACAAACTGGACATAATAATAAAAGACAAAGCTCCCACCATGCGGAAGGAAAGGTAGAAGCTGCTGGCGAATTTCTTCGTCTTCACCTAATGAAACATCACCAACCTGCATCCAGATTATGTCAAAAGAAATATCAAGAGTAGTATCAGTACAAACCATACGTACTGGTAGGCATCATCGATCAACCCGACGCCCACCGTACAACATAAGAAATCAATTAGTAAGAATATACCATAAACCACTCGCTTCTCCACCTTTACGCTCACTATGATACCCAAAAAACTACATTAATACCTCTTACTACTAGCCACCTCCTCATTCAACCCACTCACTAGTTTCTTGATCATAGCCTAGTCATTCTAACACATAGAAGAGATGAAGAATATAACTACACGTATTTCGACTAACCACCCACTACATACCATTACTTTCTGTTTTATATTACCCAGCCTTCATCAAATGGCACATTATATCAAGCTTACTAAATACTAACCACGAATACCTTTACTCCAGAATGAAATCCACCTATCGTTTACATCATGTACGCTAACCCCACTTCTCACCATTACCACACACGATACCCTTTATTCGGACATTAACAATTCTTGAACCATTACTCCCCACCTACCGTATCACATCCGGGTTTGGGTTTGCCCTTTTCGATTCATTCAACATCAAGGTACATATCAAGTTTACTCGACATAGAAGAATAGTCAACCTAACTCCTCATCACCATATAGCACTCCGAGAAAATACAATATCAATTATCATCACGAACAAGGTACAATTCCAAAATCCTCAAGATATATAATTATGTCAAATCATTGGTTCTCTCATGGAACCCAAACCCAAACTGTTAACATACCAGAACGCGGTAATCGATCCAATTATCATGCCGGAATGTGGAAACCAATACAATGATTATGCTGGAACGTGGCAATCAATCCCATATTTATGCCGAAACGTGGCAACCGATCCAAGTTAGTGTGTCGGAATGCAACACACAATCCATTCAACAAGAAACAATCACAATCACAAGTATATTCTCATAATTATACAAATAATTCATGATTCATGGTGTTTATCAATTATCTATCCTTAATTACAATAAGTGTTATCAACAATGCAACGTTGGCATAAATACATGTATCATAATGAAGCAAGATCGAACATACATCACACAATCATAGAATCACAACCATCCCAATGACCTATTCATCGATGTATATCATGTAAACATAAATCCGACCATACTTAGCCCTACTTCATCATCTAAGGCTTCTTCCTAGGATTTAGTCATCTTTAGTTCGGTGCACGAAGGCTGATGAGTCCACAAATTGGACTCATTTAGGGCTTTATATTAATAGAAATTATGTTCTCAAATTCTTATTTTATCTCAATATCTGATGAAAACTTTTAAGTTTCAGGTATTTAAAGTTTGAAGGAATGAATGGACACTACTTCGCAAAAAGGAACGAGTAGGATGAAAAGAACAAGAAAACGAAGACCTGAGGATCGCCGAGTCCACTTGGCGAATCGCCGAAGGGTCTCACTTCGCCTTTTGTTCCAGTGTGATGAGCCCTGAAGGAAAGGATCAAGTCGGCGGGAAAAAAGAGCAGTCGGTGCATCACCGAGAAGGTCTGTGAGGCAATACTATGTCGCCTAATGCCCCAGAGCACGACAATGCCGAAGGATGGTGCAAGAAGGCGATGAACTACACCAAAGGGAGAATCACCGAGTTGATCGGTGATTCCGACTAATGTCACCGAGTGATCCGCCGCAATACATATTTTTGAAAACTATAAATACTCGTTGAGAGTTATAGCTTAATATGAGTTTTTGTAGTAGTAGAATTAAACAATATCAGTTTTTTTAGTAGTATCATTAGACAATATAACTTTTTATTTTTACTCTCAAGTTTGGAGAGGGTTTTGGAAATTTGAAGAAAGGAGTTCATCTTCCTCAAGTTGGAAGTGGGTCTTCTCTATTCTTCTTCCTTTGCTTAAATCAAGGCTTAATTTCTTATACCCATTTGATTTAGCTATTATTTTAGGTGTATTTTGTTATTTCTTGATGTGTGGCTAAAAACCCCCATTCTTGGGGTGTGATTTAGCAAATATTTGTTGATATTATTGTTGGGTCTTGCTTGCTGATAGGTTAGATGTATTTTAATGGTGATTTCACCTAGTGGTTGTGGTTTAATTTAAGGGGTTTGTAGTTGCAAATACAAAGCCACCCATGTGTTTTCGGCTTACCCGAGAGGGAGGTCGCGAAACCAAGGCCACTAGAATGATGGCCTAAGGAGTGGGTTGATATGAGGTTCAGCCCGAGAGGGTGAGCGCTAGTCTCATATCCTAACACTCAGCTCGAGAGAGTGAGTGGGGTAAGGCGTAGGTTGGTCTTCATGCGGCAAATGGGTGTCCGAGAGGAACACATTTGAAACGAGGTAAGTTGCCCGAGAGGGAACTTATTTCCATCTAAAGCTTAGCTTAGTCACTCTTATCTTGCAAATTTCCTATAGAAAGCATGTACCCAACTATTTATCTCAACTTGTATTGCGGTCACACTCCAAAAACTTGTCCCCATACTTGATTTTCTTGTTATTTTTGTTGTTTTAGCTATACCTGTGACCAA
>JAJOOS010010233.1:0-39329 GCA_029582725.1 Solanum chiquidenum | reverse complement strand
ATTCATTCCTTTAGGGATAAGGATTGCTACTAAGTACTCTCATCTCAACTCACGAAGGAGTACTCATCCTAACCCAACATTCATTCATTTAGGGATAAAGATTGCTACTAAGTATTCTCATCTCAACTCATAAAGGAATACCCATCCTAACCCTCATTCATTCATTTAGGGATAAGGATTTCTACTAAGTATTCTCATCTCAATTCACAAAGAAATACCCATCCTAACCCTCATTCATTCGTTTAGGAAGCTCTTGGATTCAAAGATGAGAAAACCTTTCATCTAGGAACCCCATTCATTTAAAGGAGTACTTTATGAGACTATCCTTACAATAGACCCAACTTTCATTCATTAGCATTAACTCCCATTCTTTTCATTGATTCTCACATTCTTTCATTCATTCTTCAATAGGTGTGAGAGTAGGTAAACATAGTCTATCCTAACCTCACCTTTATTATAAGTCATTCAAAGAAGACAACAACCAAGCATAACACATAAAGTCTCTACACAAGGTCACCTTTCATGCTTTTAGACCATACACAAATTCACATCATATCACATTACCTTCACATAATCAACATTACTTAAAACAACAATCATCCAACTTTGCCTACAAGGCCATGATCAATGCTTATAAAGTAAACACCTCCCCACTTTCAAGGGGATCAAACCTCACAATTCTAACATCTACAACATATATATAAAATACTAAAATCAATAATCTATTCACAACTTCATCATCATCATAGACCTTAGGTCACAATTGCCCATTCAAGGCCAACATCCAATATAACATAATTGACCATCAATTCCTCATAATTCAATATAGAAGAATACATAAATCAATAACCCATAACAATCTACACATTAATATAACATTATTAGCTCATAATCAATAGACCTACTTTAGACTAAAAAATTAGGATTTCAAGATATGCAAGGGTTCATGGAATTTTTTATCTTAAAACCGTCAATATTAACATAAATCATCAATATTAACATAAATCATCATTTGAAATACTTTCATGCAAGAACCCAAGCTTAGAATTGAAATTGGGGTTTTTAATGTTTTTGAAACACATTGAAATCACTTTGATTTGGCTTTTTGATTGAAAGGAGAATCATAGATAAAATCCCCATACCTTTGTGATTAATTTCCTTAGAATTTGAAGGAGAAATCAGTAGGAACCCATCTCCTAGCTTGAAGCTTCATCAATGTCTTCCATGGAGTTCTAGAGAGAGAAATTTATTTGAGAGGAAAGGTTCACTTTTGGAGAATGAGGTCTAATTCTAGGTTTTGGGGTTTTAACCAACTTAAAATACCCCAAAATAGGTAGAATAATCGTTTATAATAATTTCCCAAGTACCCAAACTAACCCTCACTTAGTTGGACCTTTTTAAACAAGTCAAACTTGAAGTTTTATTTTCGCAGATTTCGTCGGGAAACAAGTTCGTGATGCGGAGGTGTTTCCACAAGTTTCTGGAAATTAAATTTCGAGACAGTAGAGTTTGCGACACGTCTGCGATGCGGACCAAACTTTTGGCCCTTGGTGGAGCTAGTCCGCGACGCGGACATGCTCCCTCCATGCACATTTTCAAGCTGCCTTGGCAGCTTTGTTGGCCAAGGGTTGGGGTCCTCCTCGGGGACCCTTAGGGTGGTCCTGGGGAGTCGTACCCAAACGTTTAGACCCTAAAAACATTTATTAAGACACTAGGGTCACCTCCACTGATTTTAGACTCCAAACAACACATAAAAACATGCAAGACACACTAGGACACACTAGCACGCAAACGACTAGTTTTCGAACGTCTTGAACGTCTCTTTGACGTTTGACTTCAAACTCAACTAAACGGACGTATAAACTCATTTTCAAACATTTATACAAGTTAATCAACTACTAACATGCATGTGAAGCTCTAATTATCCTATTTCATTTTGAGGGGTGTTACAATGTGTTTCCAGACGAGCTCCCTACTATCTCTCCAGAATGGGAAATTGATTCTACTATCGATGACTTGTTTTATCAGTTACAAGGTGCTAAGTGCTTCACAAATATTGATTTAAGATCAGGGTACCATCAAATATGAGTTCGGGAGAAAGACATTCTAAAGACAACTTTTCAAACTAGATATGGACACTTTGAGTTCTTGGTAATGTCTTCTGGATTAACTAATGCCCCAACAGTGTGCATGGACTTGATGAATAGTATATTCAGGCCGTATCTAGACTTGTTTGTGATTGTATTTATTGATGATATTTTGGTGTATTCACGTTCAAAAGTTGAGCATGCAAATCATCTGCGAGCAGTCCTTCAGGTTATTCGAGATCGAGAACTTTATGCAAAGTTTTTTAAGTGTGAGTTCTAGTTGAACTCTGTAGCCTTTTTAGGCCATATTGTATCAGATGTAGGCATTGCGGTTGATACACAAAAGATTGAGGCCGTAAAAACTTGGCCTAGACCTATGACTCCGACTGAGGTTCATAGTTTCTTAGGGTTAGCTGGGTACTACAGAAGGTTTGTAGAGGGGTTTTCTTCACTTTCAGCTCCATTAACGAAGCTGACTCAAAACGTAGCTAAGTTCCAATGGACTGAGGCTTGCGAGCATAATTTCTAGGAGCTGAAGGACAGGTTGACATGAACACCAGTTCTAGCATTGCCAGAGGGTTCAAAAGGCTATGTGGTGTATTGTGATGCTTCTGGTGTTCGGTTGGGATGTGTTCTAATGCAACATGGTAAGGTTATCTCATATGCTTCAAGGCAGTTGAGAAAGCATGAGAAGAACTATCCGACCCACGATTTAGAGTTTTCCGCAGTTGTGCATGCGTTGAAGATTTGGAGACATTATTTGTATGGTGTTCATGTTGACATCTTCACAGATCATAAAAGCCTTCAATATATCTTTAGACAGAAAGAGTTAAATCTGTGGCAACGTTGATGGCTTGAGTTACTGAAAGACTATGATGTGGATATTTTATATCATCCAGGAAAGGCGAATATGGTAGCCGATGTCCTCAATCAAAGATCTATGGGTAGTTTATCCTATTTAAGTGTTGAGAAGCGTGAGCTAGCATGAGAGCTTCATCAGTTAGCTAGCTTGGGAGTCAGATTATTAGAGGTAGACGATAACGAGGTCACAATTCAGGACACAACTGTATCATCTCTAGTTGTGGAGGTAAAAGCATGGCGACATGAGGATCCTAGCTTAGAGAAGCTCAGAGCCAAGGCTTAGGATCAGCAGTCTGTAGCATTTGATATAGCAGGAGATGGAGCCCTCAGACATAGTGGTCAATTTTTTGTTCCGAATGTTGCAGGGCTTTGACATTAGATTATGGAAGAGGCACATCATTCCCGTTATTCTATTCACCCTGGTTCGACGAAGATGTACCATGATATTAAGGAGATCTATTGGTGGCACTGGATGAAGAAGGACGTTTTTGAGTTTGTGGCACATTGTCCTAACTGTCAACAGGTGAAGGTTGAGCACCAAAAGCCCGCTGGGCTAGTCCAGGAGATAGCCATTCCTTTGTGGAAGTGGGAAGCAATTAATATGGATTTTGTTACAGAGTTACCTCGATCGCGTCGTAAGTTTCACTCTATTTGGGTAATTGTTGATAGACTAACAAAATCAGCCTATTTCTTACCAGTCAAGACGACTTTCACAGCTGAAGATTATGCAGGGCTTTACATCCGAGAGATTGTTAGGTTGCACGGCATCCCAATATCTATTATCTCAGATCGAGGAGAACAATTTATCGTTAACTTCTGTAAGTCTTTCCAGAAAGGATTTGGGATGCAAGTTAATCTCAGTACCGCCTTTAACCCTCAGACACATGGCCAAGCTGAACGCACAATTTTTAACACTTGAGGACATGCTACTAGCATGCATGTTGGACTTTAATGGAAGTTGGGATGACCACTTACCTCTTATTGCTCTCGCATACAATAATAGTTATCATTCTAGCATCGAGATGACACCTTTTGAGGCTTTGTATGGGCGAAAATGTAGATCCCCCATTGGATGGTTTGAGGAAGGAGAGCCAGGGTTGATTGGACCTGACCTAGTACATCAAACAGTGGAGCAGGTTAAGCTCATTCGGGAGATGTTGTTAACATCTCAAAGTCTACAGAAGTCATACTCAGATGTGTGACGAAGGGACTTGGAGTTTTGTGTTGATGACTGGGTATTCTTAAAAGTGTCTCCTATGAAAGGTGTTATGAGATTTGGCAAGAAAGGTAAGCCTAGTCCAAGATTCATTGGGCCATACCGAATCCTTCGGAGGGTAGGGCAAGTGGCTTATGAGTTAGAATTGCCTTCGGGGCTAGAATCTATTCATCCAGTTTTCCATGTATCGATGCTACGGAAATGCGTAGGAGACCCTTATCGGGTTGTCCCAAGTGAGGATGTTCAGATCATAGAGGATTTGTCCTATGAGGAAACTCCAGTTGCCATATTAGATCGAAAAGCCCATAAATTGAGGACCAAGGAGGTGGCTTCGGTTAAAGTATTGTGGAGAAACAAGAATAGAGAAGAGGTGACCTGGGAAGCTGAGGATGGTATGAAGTCCAAATATCCTCACTTGTTTCATACCCCAGGGTGATGGCATATTAGTGTGTATTAGTGCAGTGAGGTTAGATACCAATTTGATTTTTTTATATGTTTGCTTATTATTATTGTTGTTGCCGTTGTATATTTACTCGCACTGTTATTGTGGAGCTATAGTGCTTAGCTATTTATGTCATCATGTGAGACACCTAGGTTAGAATTTCTGCATTTCATGTGTTCCTGGATAGTCACATTTACAAAGGATATTTTGCCTAAATTTTTGAAACTCCTAAGGACTTAACCGCGTGACTCAGTTTTTTTTTTCATTCGAGGACGAATGTTTCTAAGGGGGAAGGATGTAACACCCCGACTTTTCAAAACGTATAAATTAACTCGTATCTTCGTGGAAAGATAAGGAGGGCGGGTAATAAATTAAAAAT
Source organism: Solanum chiquidenum (assembly GCA_029582725.1). Classification (NCBI taxonomy): domain Eukaryota; kingdom Viridiplantae; phylum Streptophyta; class Magnoliopsida; order Solanales; family Solanaceae; genus Solanum; species Solanum chiquidenum. The sequence goes on along the minus strand of JAJOOS010010233.1, from coordinate 34,344 downwards.
GATGTGGTATGTCATATTTTAAGTGTTCAAAGGTTGTATCGCAAGTTTTCAAGTTAAGTAAGTGGCAAAATAAAAGTTGGCGAAAGTTATCGTAAGTTCCTTTTTAAGGATTTCTCTGAAATTTGGGTCAAATGTATTGGATGTTTTCTCCCAATATATAAAGAGTTAGAAGGCCTACTATCCATTAAATCGAAGACCTACGAGTCTAGTTTGAAACGAACAAAACCCCGTATCAAACCGACATCAGGGTAAAAATTTATGAGGGTTTTACTAGGGACTGCCGGAGCAGAATCCGGGTCGGGTAAAAAATATGGTATGTTGGCTTATTTAACGTTTTAAGCCATGAAAACATTTCATTTCAGTTCCAAACCTGAGAGAAAGCTTAAGAGAGGGTTCCTATGGAGTTCTAGCATGATGAAGGTTAGTTTTTGATGATTTCTACCATTAAACATTGCCTCCGTGCCTAGAAACGTAATCCCTACATGTGGCAATCGTTTTTCCCTTCTATTAGCTGCATTTGAAGCTAGTTTTGAAGATATAAATTTGTAGTTATTGGTGTTTCTTCAAGGTTTAAACTTGGTTAAATAAGGTAATCATCTCGGGACTCTTTTATGATTGTTTTTATGAATTTCTTCAGACGTTTCGATAAGTTGGGGCAATATGGCAAATCTACCGATTTAAGATTAATTATGAACTGTTTAGAGGTGTATACCAGCTGTGTATATATATTGTTTGCAAAGCTTAGGAAATAAGGAATAACTCTCGTGAAGGAACTACGGTCTTTCGAGCGTTCATTGGAAAGGTATGTTAAGATTATTTCCTTTGTTCGACATATTTCCTTAGAGGTAGTGAACGTTGGTGATCTTATAGATGTAATTGTGAGTGGTTGACTGATTGTGTGGTTATAAACCCTCATTTTAGGGACACACGATCTGTTAAGAAAGACCCTATGTTAGGAATGACTTGGAGATTATTCATACATATTGTTTATAGCTAAATTGCTCGCCTTTAGCCTATTCAATTGTTTGTTGTCACCCTTGGGGCTATTGTGGTTAGTTGTTAAGCTATGAACTGCCTATGGGGGCTATGATCTTGTCTAATAGGACTATGTTATTGCCAAAGAGGGCTATGTGTTGCCCACGGGGATATATTGATGTCAAAGAGTGTTATGTGTTGCCTACGGGGCTATTTTGATGCCACAGAGGGATATGTCTTGCCTACAGGGCTGTGTTGATGCAAAAGAGGGATATGTGCAGCCCACAAAGCTATGATGTTGCCTAAGAGGGCTATGTGCTGCCTACGGGTCTATATCATTGCCAAAATGGTCTATGTGACTTCTTACAAAGACAAAGGGCTACCGATATGGGTATGTAGATTGATTTGGCATCTTCTGGGCTTATAAGGGCCTAGGTAGGTAGTATGTTGTTTGTACCTGCCGAGCTTATGTGGGCTTGGTTAGATTGATGTTTGATCATTTTTGTATTTTTAAATTCAGTAGTGGGTTAGCATGCTTATTTAAAATTTTGGTTTCCTTACGTGATTGGTTTTGGTATATTATGATACTTGCTCATTTAGTCTATAGCCTTTCATACTCTATACATTATTTTGTACTGATGCCCCATTGCCTTGGGGGCGCTGCTTTCATGCATGCAGGTCTCGACAGACGACCTAGTAGACCTCCACAGTAGCAAGATTGACCTCTATCCGATTGGCTAACCCCTTTCATCCGGAGCTGCCAGAGTTGGGAGGTTTGTTACCTTCTATTGTATATATGTTTATGTGTAGGTTGGGGCCCTGTCCCGCCAATCTTTACCACTCTTAGAGTCTTGCAGACTAGTGTGTGGGTGTACAACTACGTTATGTCCATGTTTGCCTAGTTTGTTGGTTTGTTGCTGCTTGTTAGCTGTTTGATGGATTGTATTGATATATACCTGCTTTCAGTTTCGCTATAGAGATCACGGTGGCCTCGATGATCCAATCAGGACTTCTATGCTAATTGGCTATTTCTTTATATGAACTCTTGGGAGTAGCTGTTTCTTTTATAGATCTGTTGATAGGGGCCTTGCCGGCCGATGGCTTAATTTTAAGCTGATATATACTTGTTTGTTTTCTTGATTGCGTGTGGCTACCATGCGCTAGTAGAAAATGGTTCAACAGGGTTGGCTCGGGCATGAGTTCTGGCATTAGGAGCAAGTTGCGCCTCTTGAGTTTGGGGCGTGACAATATAGTTGTCCAACAATCGGCATCTAAAGTCACGCTTGCATCTATAATCAAGAACCTAGATCATATATATATATATATATTACCTTGAAAGCATGAACTCTTAACTTGAATGTTAAATTAATATAATATCCCTAACTTAGGTTGTGACTTTTTGGATGAGTTGTGACTTCTTCGATAAGTTGTGACTTTTTTCGAAGGGTTGTGATTTTTCGATGAGTTATGATTTTCAAACGAGTTGTAACTTTTTCAATAAGTTGTGACTTTCCCAAATAATTGTGACTTTTTCAATAAGTTGTGACTTTTCCAAAGGGTTGTGACTTCTCGAAAAGGTCATGACTTTTCAGATAAGATACAAAAAATATTTGTTCATACTACCCTTAGTTGACTATAAATAGAGGGGCTTCCTCTCATTTTTCAACCACATATTTTTTAATCTTATACTCTTCTTCTTCTTGCATCTTAAATTTTTTAGGTGATTTATTGTCGTTGAGTGAGTTTGAAGTTTAGCGATATATGAGATACCACTATTCTGACGAAGTAAGTCGTTCTATCCTAATAGGGTTTATTCCATAACCTCGAGTACTTGAGGAAAATAATTTTGATGATATTATAATATTATTTTTGCTTATTATATATATTACTATGTAATGTTCCAATATATTAGTTTTTGTTAACAATTTCTCTTGTGATGTAGATATATGCTTCTCAATATCCTTTCCAAAATTTAGAGAATTGTCACGATTTGTTATTGATGCTCAAGATAAAAGAATAACTTTATTTATCAGTGTTACGTATGTGATTTAGACTCTCATGGATTTTCCTTCAAAATAGTTATTACTATATAACATTGCATTTTTGTTTTACTTATTTACTATTTCATAATATTTCAGTATTTTAGACGAACAAAAGTTCATATGACTTGTAATAACGCCAGTTGAAGTTTGTATTAGTTAATTTTATGAGATTAATATTTTCATTAATGCAAATATATATTTATATTTGAGTAGGTATTTGTATTTAAATTAAAGTATTCTATATGTCACAAATGTATAATCAAATCAACAAGATCTTCTAACTTCACAATATATTATTTTAAAATGTTTCGATTTCTTTTTAGAATTTTTTTTTTACAAAAAATGTGAAAATATGTGAATATATAAAATGTAGATGTTCTCTTCACATGTTCATATGACATCTAATATAGAATTAACGTGGAATACACATGCAAAGAACATTTGATTAAATGACAAGAACAATACAAAACAAATATTGTCTATAAGGTAATATTAGTGAGATAAGACTAATTACATGGTTGAACCTCATCAAATTGAAATAAATATATACATTATTGCATTTAACTAATAAAATTATTCATTGACCATCTTCATAGATTTCCGTGAATACGAGATATATATATATGATGATCCACATTGCACATTCACAAAAGAATCTGCAATATTAGTTTTTGCTAAGCTTATTATTCAAATCTTTGCTTAAATAAGCAATACTATTTACTATAACATATATTTTTGGAATCGGCAATCACGTGCAACAAACATGTCAAAAAACTAGTATATATATATACACACACTTCATGATTGTTTTATCATGAGAAAGAGACGTAAGTCATGTTATGAATTATGGTCGTCGGTCTTTTTGTAAAGACAATTAGTTTCAATTTTTTTTGTAATTGTAAAAAACAAAAGAGGAAATACGAAGCCTAGAAACTTTTTTTAAGTTTGTTTTATCTAATTTTTTAATTAAAAAATAAAAGCATAATAAAGGAGCAAAGAGAAAAAGGGTGGCTGCAAGTTCAGACGAGCCAAAGGAACTTTTTCAATATTTTTTTAAATAATGAATGCAAACATAATTATGTGGGTTGACCAATTATTGAAGTTGATTGCTTTGTTTTGTTACCAATTATACGAGTCTTACTTACTGACCGAATAGAAAGAAGAGTAGGTGCAAGCATACCGTTATTCGATTTTCTGCATCGATAGTTAGTTGCAATATTTTGTTTGGTGGAGATTTTTTCTTTTCAATCTACTAAATTTGCAAAGACTGATAAGAAAGGAAATCATAAAGACTGTTGATGAACAAATTATCATTGAACTAATTGTGGAGTTTTACGTATGGAAAAAGATTACTTTAGGACACAAGTGTCACGACCCGAGCATACATCCTGGACGTGGCTGGCATTCGAGAACCATTGCTGGTCCCCAAGCGAACCCTCATCCTGGCTGAATACAAGCAGAAGACTAACTCAAGCATACATAAGCATTAAATTGAAAGAAAAGTTTAAAAATAGTTTGCTGACTCTCAAAACTTTGCTTAAATAAAACATCTCAAACTGAAAGACTCTTCAAAATTATCTATGTATGAAGCCTTTACTGTGTAAAGATGAGTGTCAGGACAAGACCCACCATTTCTCAAAGACTTATACTAGTAACTCATAAAACTGGAGTCCTCCAGAAGCAAGAAAATATTACTCAAAAGCTGACGAACAGTGAGAGATCCTAAGAACCTGTATCTGCATCATCAAAAGATACAGGTCAAATGACATCAGTACATTGAATTTACAAGTATGTAATATAGTTGAATAACAGATAACTGAATTAAAGGACTGCAATAGATAAAACATAAACCCTAATAGAATATAAAGTATTAAAGGAATGAAATCGTTTAAAACTTTACAAAACCATTTACTCACCTCTAAAACGCAATATAATAAGTGATATAACAAAAATACACTTTTAACTCTATTTGCGAGATTCTCTAACAGACAACCATCACAATGAGCTATGTTATGATACAATGTCTCGCACATGCTGCCAGAACTGCTCTATACCTTACCGGGGTATAGAACACCTCAACTAAGTGAATCCACAAAGCTATTCTTAAAAAGCAATAAGTAATCATCTAAAAAGTATGACCCTTTACCCATGTTGGCATACATGATTTATGAGTACTTTGATTTGTCTGAACTCATTCCCATATTGGTGCTCAATACTACTCCCAATAATATATACTCATGCTCATATGTTTAAAAACACAACTCTTCATCTGGCTTGAGATCATTGCTCAAACTACTCTCTTAAAAGAGGTAACTACTCTTGAAATATTTTTTGAATTCATAACTCATTTAGAAATCTCTGTTTCTCTTTTATCAATGTAAAAATTGATACCTCTGGGAATACATAGTCCCCTTATACTCTTACTCAATTCATACCTGAAAACTCTTTCTAAAAAACATATCAAAATTATATTTTAAAATGATCATTGATGACTCGGGAAGTCATACTGCATAAACATTGATGGTATATCTAAATACCATACTGCTCATACATTGATGGCATACTCGATTGTCATACTAATAATGTTTTAGAAACTCTTCTATCAAAACTCATCTTTAGTTTCTCAAAACTCAGTTTAAGAACTCAAGTGCTGGTTTTAAAAAGCTTTTCAAAATTAATAACTCAAATTATAGGGTTCATGTGGAATTATGGACATGAACCACTCAACTCAGGGATCTTAATAGCAATAAGGAAACTCAATACTCAGAACTCAAGACTCAAGAACTCAAAACTTATAACTCAACGATATTTCTCTTCTAAAAAATACTCAATATATAGGGTTCATGCTTAAATATAGACATGAAAGAATCAACTCAAGAATTTTAATGCATAAAATATAAAAATTCAATAATAAGAAATAGAATTTCAAAAAGAACCCGGAACTCAAGAACTCAAAATCAACTCATTTCAAGAACACTCAAAGCTAGGGGTGGAATCCTAGATTTCTCTTTTAGTGCTTTGAAAGTAGATGTCGGGCCTGAGGATAAACTAGTCCAACCCTATGATAGCCTTACATACCTGGAAGAACAAGGTTTTTGAAGAATCTTGAAAAAGAACTTTGTAAGAAGCCTTGAAACCTTAGCTTTGAGGAGAACAATTAAGAAAATATTTTTTGAGATTGTTGAATTACTTTCTTGAAATCTCTATGGCCAAGAATTATGATTTTCATTAGTGATTCATAATTTTATGGAGGGATTTGAGTTGGAAAGAATCGAATTCTTGGAGAAGGATTTATATTGAAGAAGAATCTTGAAAAAGATTATAAGAATCTTGAATGGAGTCTTCTACTTTGAATTTTTGTTAGGATTTTTTCTTAGGGTTTGAGAGAGAAGAGAATGATATATTAAGAGATGTAAATCTTATTTCTTTGGGTGTTTAATTATTCAAGAAATTTGTTTTGGATTTTCTTAGAGGTAAAAGGACAAAAGACCTTTTTTAATGTTTTCCCGTCGTTTAATTTGTCACAACACTGTATCAGGTTACTAAAATGGTCATAACATTTTACTCAAACCTCGGATTGTTGTAAAATTTGTGGCGTTAGAAAGAAAATTCCAATACCTTTAATTGGATAGGTTATGGGCCACATAAATCTTTATATTTTAAGAGATATGGTCATTTGAAGTTGACCCAAAGAAAATCTTACATAAAAACTTAATCGGTAAGGAAACTTTCAACTTAATTTTGTGCTAGGAGATTCTTGTTACCTTAATTAATATCCAAAATCATTCACACACTAAAGAATTTACCTTTACACATATGAGAAATTTAAGAATCACCCGATATGACCTTTCAAGTAAATGAAGAATTGTTCAAGTCATAACTTAAAATTTTTCAAGGTGTTACAATATCTCCCCCTTGAGATTATTCGTCCTCGAATGACGGCTAGTCTGAGAATGAAAATGGGTTACTCTTACTATATTTAAGTCTAACTTAGAATCACAAAGTACTTAACATAGGGTGATTATTTTGATCTAAAGAACAAGATTCAGGTTCTATACCTCTGTAAGAAATCTCATTCCAAGAACACTACTCCTTATAGCTAAATTCAGCTAACCTTAAGCTCATATCACGAAACACCTAATGTATCATGCAATTTCCACATGTTAACAGCACCACATTCAAGCTTATAACCTTAAAAATTCCAGAGAATCCTACTAACCCACTTTTCAAGACCTTCTCATCCTCTCATCATCTCTACCAAATGAATTTCCACTAGGAAGTTGACTTAGTACTTATTGTAAAACCTTATATCCTTGTTACTCCACATTCATAATCTTAGATGCAATAAACACACCTTCACTATCACAATAAGAAATATAAATCCTTTCCTCCATCATCACACAACTACTATCAACAACACCACTCTCCAAAACTAAAAAGGATTACTGAAAGGACTTTAGCGCGAAAGATCATAATCACGATTCATTCAGTAATTCTGATATAAGAACATGCATGAAATATCATTATGTTGCTAGCCATTGATAGTAATTCATGGATTTGTGAGACTGAACATACTGTGAGACATGATTGCTTATATGAGATTGATATCCATAGCTTTATGGAGTAATATTGAGATCAATGGGCTAAAGTCTTTGCCCTTCATTCTGGAAACTGAGCATAGATGTGAACCTCTCTGAAGTGTATGAGTATAGGTCATAGATACAATCTTGATATTAGTAATATCAAGAAGATGTTGTAATAACTGAGTGTAACACGATGTAGTTTAGTAGGTCAACTAGAGCTTGACGTGAAGGTTATAGTGGTAGATTTAACTTCACATACTTAGAATGAAGTATTTCGGGTTAGAACGTCAAGGTACGAATCCCAAAGGACCAACCAAGGGTCCTTGAGGAGGACACTAGCAAACTGCCCAAGAGAAGCTGTCCAAGGTAGTGCACCCATGAAGGGACCCACGCACCGTAGGGGGGTCCATGCCTTATGGATGGCCTCATGGGTCAGGGTCCCAAATGTTCACTTGCAGACCACCACCCACGTAAGACCAGCACACCCCGTGGGTCCACCCACTTCCCGTGGGCGTGGTCTCGTGGGTGAGGCAGAATGTGGGTTTCAAGCGGTTAAGTTAGGGACTAAGGGGTCTTTCCATATATAATTAAGGATTAAGTGGTGTCATTTTATACTAGTTTATACCACCTATATAAAGAATTTTGACCCTTAATTAAGTCATTCCAAATCATTCTATCAACTCACCAAAAAGAAACCCAATTCCCTCTAAAAAATCCTCTCTCTAGAAAGTGAAGAAGAAGAAGAAGAGAAGTAATCTAGGTCAAGTGAAGACTCCATTGTTGCAAGCTTTGTAAGGATTTATAAGAAGGTTTGTTAGCTTATTCATCCATGGATACTTCCATCTATAGAGCCCCCTAGTATTCCCCCAATTGTGAAGATGAAATCCCCAATTTAAGTTAGGGTTCCTTCCAATATTGTGGGTTTATTTGAGTATGAATCCAATTGAGTGGATATTGATTGTTTATTATTGAATTAGTAGTGAATCTTGATATTATGATGATATTACATGTTTTCTATTATTAACCCTAGTCTAATTGATTAAATTGAAATAATGTTGGTTTATGCCTTGTGAAGGGAAATTGAGGATTCATAGGTGATCTTCTAGAATTGATGACATGTATAGTAATTGTTCAAGAATAGAAACATGTAAACATGAATTGAATTGGATTAAGGTATATATGATGGATCATGACTACTAATGATTGATATTGAGCCTTTATGATGAAATATGGTTAGAATTGCTCAAGAATGAAGCTTGTGACTATAATATCTTGTGATCTAGTTATGTATGATGATTGTAAGGAATAAAATATTTGAGGGTAGTCTTGTAGTTGTGAATTTTGATCACTAGGACTTTGAGAGTAAAGCTAATATGATGAATTAAGAATGACAAGGCTTTGAGAGAAAAGTCTATATGATAATGGTAGACTATTAGGTAGAGTTGTTGTGGAAGGACCTTACCTACCTAATATACCTTATGAATGTTGAATGTATGTAGTGATATAATCACATGAGTTAGGATGATTTCCATGTTTAGTGCTTGAACCCTAAGTGTGATGATGGAAAGTAAGTTTTGAACGTCAAGGAGGTGAAGTATGAGATTATGCTTGTAGTAATTGAACTACTTGGATTATGATTATATCCATGTCTAATGTAGTCATTCTAGATGTGTTGATTTGATATGGGCGTTGACCTTGAAAGGGCAAGATGTGATATTATGCATATTTTATGAAGGTTATGTACATGTTTTAAGAACACTTTGAGAGTAAAGTGAATATTCTCATGATCTACTTGTTGTGTTGTTGAAAGGCTATTCTACTATACACATTTATGCATTAATATGATATGATGTGAAAGGTTTTCTCACAATACAGTGATTCTAAGGTTGAAAGGATTTCTCACCTATTGAATCTATATATAGACATGGACGGTGAAAGCTTATTCTCACGCATGATCTAATGAACTATAGAATGAGTTATGTTGGATTGAGTATCAAGACATTCTTCCATAAATGTGAACATAAGTCAAGACTTAATATGAACTCAATGGGAATTATGCTTAGCACCGAGTGGATATTGAATATGAGATGGAAGCTTATATTCTAGTTGAGTCCGGCTTCCCAATGAAAGTTTTTACACTAGTTGAGTCTGGCTTTCCAAATGGCTTCCTTCTACGCTAGTTGAGTGCGGGTTCCCAAAGTATGTATCTCATGAGATGGAAACCTTCTACCATAGTTGAGTCTAGGTCTCTAGTAGCAATTTCCTTATCTCATAAACTATGTGCCTCCGTAGGTTACTTAGCTAATGGATCCACCTAAGCTAAGAGTATGGTTCTACCTTAGGCAAGTAGGACAACCTCATTTTGGTGTGGGGTAGACACCGGATTCCATGTTAAGCTCACACGGTCTATGTCGGTTTTCGCTAATTCCCAAAACAAGAATATGAATTAGGGTTACTCAAGAAGCTTTACTTAGCATGGGTGGGATTTATGGGGTCTTATTTATGCATTGCACATGTATTCTTTTAGAGTAGTTATGATATGTTCCTCTTATATATGATGACCTATGTAATGAAGATTCTTATGACTTATGCTTATGATGTATGTTTTGATGGATTGTTGCTATAGTTTCCTTCCATGATATGATTGACTAAAGTTGATAGATTCCCTTATCTATGAGAAAAAAACTAAGGATGAGATCAAAGATGGTAAGTATGTGTGATGGCCCAAGGTGGTACTTAGTGTGGGTGAGATTATGGGGTCTTATCCATTCATTGCACAAGTATGACTTGAAGCTACTTATGGAGTGTTTCTCTAATGTTATGAAGAACTAAATATTGACTATGCTATGAATATGAAGTGTCTCCTATGTTCAAGGTTCATGCCTTATGATGACTAATTCTTACATTATATATGTCTATGTTGGAGATTATGCTTATGATTATGTTGTTGTCTCCTATGCTTATAGCCTACATCTTATGATGATGTCTCTTATGTTTATGACTCATGTTATCGTCTCTTATGATTACGGTATATGTCTTATGTTGACTAATGCCTCTTATATGCTTATGTTGACTAATGCCTCTTATATGCTTATGTTGATGATTATGGTAGCCATCATATTTAGTACATTATTGTACTAATGCATACTTTTGCCAAAATTGTTATTAAATATAGGGTTTGGCGATATTGAGTTCCATTTTCGTGGCTAGGTTTATAGTAGAGCAAGGAGTTGAAGAATTGGTGAGTCCTCATAGCATCAAGGATGTGATCACCTTTCCTTTATGTCATTCTTTTATGTTTTAGACTTTTGTATGGGCTGCGTCCCAAAGAGTTATTCAAGTTGTTTTAGATAGTTTAAGACAAAGTGTTATAGACTTCTTCTTGCTTTTATAAAAACTTTGATTGTATGGAAAATGTTTTAAAATTTCCGCATCATTTCTATTTACTTTATATTATGATATGCTAAGTGTCTTGTGTTAGACCATACGGGGTCTAGTACGCCATGTTACATCTAGGGTGTACCCCTGGGTCGTGACACTGATCTTTAGGATTACATAAGATTATTGATGGATTGATACACCACTTTAGCTGTTTATGAAGACATCAGTATCTCATTCTTAATAATTGACTTGGTTTCTCATCTTATCATCTCCCCCTTAGTTCTAAAGCTAACACTGGAGAGATATGGATCTATTCCATCATCACTAAACTGGTCTACATTCCCTTTACTCCAATACTCGGGAAAGGCTTATCTCATGGCTACTGAACCCTCTAAAAGCAGGTACTAAGACTCTTTCTAAGACCTCTTTGTAAGTTTCTTCTATTAACCTCTTCTAATTGGCTTATAAGGCCGTTGCATTTAACTCTTAAGGAAAAAAATAATGCTTACCTCAGCCTATTTCACATTAACAAATCAAAAAATTATTAAGTTAATTGGAACCTTGTCTGATTACATACAATCTCGTTACACCTGTTAATGCTCTTGTTACTCTTACGACTTAGCCACACTTCACTGCCCTTATCTAAAAAGTTAGGGTCTCTTAGTTGTACCTCTCACATTCATTGTAACTAACCTCATTATTCCTCTCTCACTCTATGTCGAGTCTACCAGATCAGATCTCTAAACTAACATCAACAATCTTATGTTGCAATTCTTTTTTACCACGACTCTCATCTCAAATTCAAGCCTAGTGTCTATTACATAACACGGATATCAATACAAATGCTCGCATACTATACTAACTCATTACTAGTAGATAAAGTTAAGAAACACTCACCCCGAAATCTTGTGACAAGTAGGTTAATCTTTATCTCTCAGTCTACCTATTTACAGATTACTGTCACAATCATTTTCAAAATCCAAGTACCACTTACCTACTTACTAAACATCATTGGCTAACTTATTCTATAGCCCTTGAAATATCATGTGATCTCCTAAAAATCATAAGTCTTGCTAGATCTATCACCTCATGAAAAATCTGCTCTTCTATTCAACACCTACAATTGGTTGTTTCTAACACAATTACTCATCATCATAAACTCCTTTCTAGTTAAAGTATACTCTAACTCATCCTAACAAGTAGCTATTACTCTACCTCCTATCATGAAATCGACACAAACTCATCACTTCTAAGTCTACCCATAAGGGAAAACTCCTCATTAATTACTTACTGGGTGTATGACTACAATAACATAATTTGCCTCATCACTATTTCTCTTTATTCGATTGCTGAAGCTCTACCTGAATTCTTCTAACTCTTGCACTTTTACTACTACTTCTCATAATCTCGTAACTCATACTATCTTTTCAGGTGAAAATACTAACCAAGCATTCTAAAACATACTATCCTCTTAAAGGTCTCATCTGAATAAGATTTTAGAGAAAAGAGTCAGGGAGTACAAATCACTTTAGCTTGAACGCATGATTCATATAGATAAGAATGCATTCTTTCGAATCTGAACACTTAAACTAACTCACATGCTTCTCTCTAGCTCGTCTGCACACTCATTACTTTCTCAAGAATTTTGCTGAGAGTAACTCATCAATAAGGATTCAAGATTTGCTTTTCAACCAAATTGAGTTTGAGGGGTATTCAAATATATTTTAGAGAAGCATGAATTTGAATAAGTTACTTATGAGACAGTTCTACTCCATGATTTAGAGTTTGAAAGAAATGAAACTTTTTTTAAATGTTTGTAGTCCCTTACTTATAGAAGTTGGGCCCTCACAACCATAAATAATATCCTATTGACACGATTTCATAGACACCCTAGGACACTTGAACTCTGTGCTCTAATACCAAGTTTTTCACGACCCGAGCATACACCCTGGATATGGCAGGCTCTCAAAAATTATTGATGGTCCCCAAGAAAACCCTCATCCTGGCTTACTACAAGCGGATTACTAACTCAAGAATACATAAGCATTAAATTGAGAGAAACGTTTAAATTTTTTTTATTGACTCTCAAAATTTAGCTGAGTACATGTAGTATGAAATATAAGTTTTAAATAAAACATCAGAAACATAAAGACTATCCAAAACAATCTGTCTATGAGGCCTCCACTGTGTAAAGATGACTGTCGGGATAAGACCCATGACTTCTCAAAGATTGATACTAGTAACTCATAAAACTAGAGTCCTCCAGAAGTAAGAATGTCTCACTCAAAAGCTAACAAACAGATGAAGTAATCTCACCAGACTCTTGTTGAGGATCCTAAGAACCTGTATCTGCATTATTAAAAGATGTAGGTCGAATGACATCAGTACATTGAATGTACGAGTATGTAATATAACTGAATACCAAATAACTGAATGAAAGAACTGTAATAGATAAAACATAAACTCAACTCTATATAAAGGATTAAAGGAATGAAATTGTTTAAAACTTTACAATAACCACTTACTTACCTCTGAAACTCAACATAGTAAGTGATATATTAAAAATAGACTATTAACTCAATTTGGTAGATTTTTTAACCGACAACCATTACTATGAGCTACATGATGATACAACATCTCACCCATGCTGCCAGATCTTCCCTATACTTTGCCGGGGTATAGAACACCTAAACTAAATGAATTCACTAAGCTATGCTTAAAAAGCAATAAGGAATCATTTATAAAATATGACCCTTTACCCATGTTGGCATACATGGTTTATGAGGACTTTAAGTTGTCTGAACTCATCCGCATAACAGTGCTTAATACTACTCCCAATAATATATACTCATTCTCATATGTTTAAAACACAACTCTTAATTTGGTTTGAGATAATTGTTCAAACTAACCTCTTAAAAGAGGTAACTACTCTTGAAATATCTTTTGAACACATAACTAATTTAGAAATCTCAGTTTCTCATAAATTAATGTAAAAATTGATACCTTTGGGAATACATAGTCCCCTTATATTCTTACTCAATTTATACTTGAAAACTCTTTCTCGATAACATATAAAAATAATATTTTAATATGATCATTGATGACTCTGGGACTCATACTGCATAAACATTGATGGTATAGCTAGATACCATACTGCTCATACATATATGGCATACTCGATTGTCATCCTAATAATGTTTTAAGAAACTTTTTTCTAAAAACTCATCTTCACTTTCTAAAAACTTAGTTTAAGAACTCAAGTGTTGGCTTTAAAAAGCTTTCCAAAATTTATAACTCAAATGATAGGGTTCATGTGGACTTATGCACATGAACGAATCAACTCAGGGATCCTAATAGCAATAAGGAAACTGATTACTCAGAACTCAAGGACTCAATAACTCAAGAACTTGAAACTCATAAGTCAACGATATTTCTCCTCTAAAAAATACTCAATATATATGGTTCATGATGAAATATAGACATGAATGAATCAACTCAAATTTTTTAATGCATAACATATAGCAATTCAATAATTAGGAATAGAATTTCAAAAAGAATCTGGAACTCAAGAACTCAAAATTAACTCATCTCAAGAATACTCAAATCTTGGGGTAGAGTCCTAGATTTCTCTTTTACTGATTTGAAAGTATATGTATGGCGTGAGGACGAACTAGTCCAACACTATGATAACCTTATATACATGGAAGAATAAGGTTCCTGAAGAATCTTGAAGAATCTTGAAAAAGAACTTGGTTAGAAACCTTGAAACCCTAGCTTGAAGGTAAACAATCAACAAAACGTTTCTTAAGATTCTTAAATTAGTTTCTTGAAATCTCTTTGACCAAGAATTATGATTTTCATCTGTGATTCCTAATTGTATGGAGGAATTTGAGTAGAAAAGAATGGAATTCTTTGATAAAGACTTACTTTGAAGAAGAATCTTGAAAAAGTTTGAAATAATTTTGAATGGAGTCTTCTACTTTGATTTTTCCTTAGGGTTTTGCCCTAGGGTTTGGGAGAGAAGAGAATGATGGATAAATATGAAAATTTGATTTTTTTGAGCCTTTTATTAGTCAATAAATTTGTTTAGGTTTTTCTTGGAAGTAAAAAAGACAAAACGACCCTTTTATTTTTTTCCTATCGGCTAATTCATAACAACATTGTATCAGGTTACTAAAATGGTCATAACTTTTTAATTAAAAATTTGATAGACGCAAAATTGATGTCCTTGGAAAGTAGATTTAAATAACTTTAATTTGATAAGTTATGGGCCATGTAGCTCTTTATATTCTAAGAGATATGGTCGTTTGAAATTGACCCAAGTAGAATCTTAAATCAAAACTTAATCAATAAGGAAACTTCAAGAACACTTGTCAAGAGCTCATCAAGCATTAAATTGCTCAATATTTATGGATAGATTCGTAAAAGAAACTCATGATTGGTGTGTGGGTGAACAAACCCACTAATACGAAAGCTTAGATACCTCTAAGAACTAGGTTCTTGGCGAAATCTTGAATTTCTTGAACGAATGCTTGAAGCTTTGAACTTTTTGTCCTATTGAATCTTCTCTCTAAAACCCTAAATGCTTTTGGGTATGAATGAAACTAATTCTAATCAGTTTAGACCCTTAATTGGGTGTAATTCACGTTTATAATAAGTCGAAATAAGGAAAAGACTAAAATACTCCTCCTATTTTTGGATAACATTCCTTAAATTGATTGTCTGACTTCAAAAGGGCATATGTCTCTCATACGAACTAAAAAATTAGCAAACTTGGTGGCATTGGAAAGAGGACTAAGAGATCTTTCATTTGATATCTTGTGGGTCTCCTAACTCATCCTGTACTGAAAGTTATGGTCGTTTGATATTGACCCAAAACATAAAAGAACTAAGGAGTGACTTGAATGAATTCTCTTTAATTCTTTTTGAAACTCAAGGTGCTTCATCTAGTGACCTTAATACCTAACAAAACTTTAATTCCTCTGAAAATCTTACTCTCAACGAAGAAGGGTTTGAGTCTTAGCTCAAAAGTTTTCAGGCTGTTACATTATCTCCTCATTAGGATCATTCAACGTCGAATGATGGCTGGACTAGCCATTGAACAGATCTACTCTTACTATCTCCTCTGACTCGCAAACTTGACTACCAACACCAGCTGGACTATTTCGTACTTTGAGTTGGGATTTCTATAGAACCTAAGTCAAGAACGATGTTATTGTGAACATAGTCACACTCTTTATGAAGTTACCTTATTTGAAACAAAGGAAATTTGGGGATGAAGTAAGACTAGAAATACCATGCCTCATTGGCTGCAACTAATAGCTCCCACAATGGTAGATGACTTCTCCTACCAAGTTCCGAGTCTAGCAAAACGCTCTTACTATATTCAAGCTTAACCCAAATCCTAAGGTTCGGGTTCTGTACCTCTCTATAAGGAGTGTCATCCCAAGAACATTACTCTTTACCACCTCTTTTAATCAACATTGGGCTCATATCAAGAACTATCTCATGTTTAACAACACCACATTGAAGCTTAGTATTTTAACAACTCTATGGACTCTTACTAACCAACTCCCTAACAAGTTCTCATTCTCTCATCATCTCTGTCATACAAACTAGAATTTCACGCATTACTGCTCGAAACAAAGTAAGGGATCTCATTTAACTATTTCTCATAGTAAAACCTCATCCTCCTCATTTATAACCACAGATGGAATTATTACACCATAATTATCACAGTAATATTATTAACCTTCTCCTTATAACATCACCCCACTACTAAAAGGACCTCTTTAAAAGATATCTCTCATACTTTTTTGTGCTCATTACTATCTTATTCTCGACACTTGACTCGATTTCAAATCTTATCATCTTCCCCTTAGGTCTAAAGCTGACACTTGAAAGGTATGGACCTATTCCATCATCTCTAAACTGGTCTACATCCCCTTTTCACAACTTAAGTACTATTTTCCCACTAATGTATCTCATTACGTAATCAATTCTATGACCTTCTGAACAAAATGACCCTCTCAAACAAATCAGAAGCCTAGCTTAGATCTATCACTTCATGAATATTATGTTCTCTTATTCAACATATGAATTTAGTCCCCTCTAACACGATGGTACATCGACATCAACTCTATTTTGGTTAAAATATACTCTATCTCATCATGACTAGTAACTATTCATCTTCCTTCTATTGAGAACTCTCTACAACATTATTATTCCTTGTTCCACTCATAAAGGAACTCATCACTTATAACTGACTTAGTGAGTTATTGCAATAACACAATCTACCCCATCACTATTTCCTTTCTTTTTATTACTGAACCTCTGCATACTTTCCTCTATCTTTGGGTACTTTCACTACAATTGCTCATAATTTCGTCACTCATGCTACCTTTTGGGATGAGAATACTACCTAACGTCTAAACATACTTCCTCATAAGGATCTCACCTGAAACAGGGCTTAGAGAAGAGAGTACAACTCATTTTAGCTCAAATGCACGATTCAAATAAATATGAGTGCTTTTTCTCGAACCAACACTTATATAACTCCCAGACTTCTCTCAAGTCCCTATGGAGTTTGGTGACTTCCTCAAGGTTTTGCTAAGAGCAAATCATTGAACAAGAGCTGACTTTGCTTTTCAACCACTTCTAGTATGAGGGGTAGTCGAATGGATATGGGAACGCACGAGTTAGAATAAGTCTCTATGATGTAGCTCTATTGCACGATTTAAAGTATGAAAAAAGGGAAATTTTTCTTAAATGTCTGTAGTCCTTAATTTATAGAAGTAGATCCGTCACAACCATAAATAAGATCCTACCGACATGGCTTCATAGACACCCTAGGACACTTGAACTATGTACTCTGATACCAAGTTTGTCACGACCCGAGCCTACACCCTGGACGTGATCGGCACTCGAGAACCATTGCTGGTCTCCAAGCGAACCGTCATTCTGGCTAGCTACAAGTGGAAGACTAACTCAACCATACATAAGCTTAAACTAAATTAAATTCATTGAACTCCAATAGTGAACTATAAGAAAGTCTGAACAATTCTAAAAAAAAAGTAAATATAGAAAACTCTTCATCTCTGTCTATCTATGAAGCCTCTTCTATTGCACAATGAAATCGGGACAAGACACATGACATCTCAAAACTACTAAGTGTAAGGTAAAGGTAAAGTCCTTCGAAATATAAGAAGCCTAACCAAAGCTGACTGAAATATCACATGACCTCAATGAAACACCTGTTGGTGATCCTGAATACCTGTATTTGCATAATAATATGATGCAGGCCAAATGGCTCAATACATGGAATGTACGAGCATGTAAAGGGAATTCTAAAGAATAAACATAATCTTAAACTTGATAAATAGGAAACATACTTACCTCTTCTCAACTCACTAAACTAAACTCAATTCAAGAATAAGATACTCAACTCAAAGGCAGTCAACTCAAGATACTCAAGGATAAAGCAACAATAAAACATGCAATAAATGGAAAACTTTTTAAAAAGTAGATAATAACTCAATTGTATTGAAGAATACAATAATAACTCAAATTTGTATATAAAAGTACAATATAAATCTGTGGGAAATTCTCTAACCGACAACCATGACTATGAGCAATGTGATGATACATTGTCTAGCCCACACTGTGAGAACTGTCACATAGTTTTCCGGGGTATAGAACCTACGACTAAGTGGATCCACAAGTCTATGCTAAAAATAATTAAGAAATCGTCTAAAAGGTATGACCCTTTCGACCCATGTTGGCTCAATGGTTTATAGGGGCTGTGAGTTGTTTGAACTCTCTCCCATATCAGTGCTCAATACTACTCCCAAAATATAACTAGCTCATATATTTAAAAATATAACTCTTTCTGTGTTTTGAGACTATTACTCAAAAAATTTTCTCTTAAAAGAGATGGTACTCAAATTGTTCAAAACTCTTTTGGAAATCTCAGTTTCGTCTCATCTTAAATGTAAAAAAATTTACTCTTAGGAATACTTAGTTCCCATATTATTTTAAGGAAAATGAACTCAGCTCTACTCTTCCTCAGCTCAGTGCTCAAGTCTTTAAAACAAGTTTTAAAACAATTTGTAAAAGGACTTCTTAAAATCGGGTTCATGCTGAATCATGGACTTGAACGAATCAATTCAAGGTTTTCAATAAAAAAACTCAATACTTGAAACTCAACAACTCAGGAACTCAAGCAATCAATGATACTACTTATCTCAAGAATGCTTGACTAGGATGGTTCATGCGGAATTATGGGCATGAGCTACTCAACTCAATGAATCAATGATACTTCTCATCTCAAGACTGCAAGACTCATAGGGTTCATGCGGAATTATGGGCTTGAACTACTAAACTCAAGGACCTTTATGGGTAACATTTAGTAGTCCCATGATTAGAAATACAATCCCAAATTATTAGGAACTCAATACTCAAGACTTAAAACTTGAAGATAATATTCCTCAGAGAGATACTCAACTGATGGAGTTCATGCAGAATTTATGGGCATGAACGACTCGACTAAAGACTCTAAATAACAATATGAAACTTAGATATACGACTCTTCTCATTCTCATACTTACTTCCTCAAAACATAGCTGAAACCGATAGTTGATATCAGAGGATTCACAATTGAACTGAAATACTTTCTTGATGTAATTCCCCGAAAATTAGTAGACTAAACTAGAGCCAAGAGCTAGGGTTCTAGAGTGTGATGTTGATAATTTGAGTCGTAGTTGAGACTTTGCGTGCTTAGAATGCAGATTTTAGTGGATGAACATCAAGGTATGTATTAAACCTAGTAGCCTATATGACCTTAGAGAGTTTGGTTGAGCTTGGGAAGGGAAAGTACCAAGGCAAAAGGGCAAGCCTAAGCCAAAGGGCCAAGGCTGCCCAACCTTGGCAAGCTACTGCCTAAGGGTTCACGACCAGTGGTGTGGATCATGGTCCGTGAAGGGGTCCATGGAGATTCGTTAGATACTTAGGAGTCAAGGCCTTGAGGACAAGACACTGTCCCAATTTCACGAGGAAATTCACGAGCCGTTGGCTTGACCACGACCCGTCAAAGTGCCCGTGAAGGTGCCTTAGTGTTTTAGGGAGTTGTAGGTTTTTGGCAAGTTGGGGGAGCTTCTGGTCAAGGGACCACGGGCACCACCACGGGGCGTGGTGCCCTTGATGGACCGTACAAGTGGTTGTGGGGCCTGGGACGGGGTTGCCAAGTGAGGGACTTTTGGGTAAGTCCTATTCGACTAATTTTAAGTAGGGGTCATTTTATTTGTGTTTTATTCACCTAATCAGAGTATTTGAAGTCTTTAAACCCCAATTCTAAGTCACTTTACACTATACCCAAATCAAAAACTCAAAATCCTCTCCACTCAAATAATTCTCTCTCTAGAAAACCTAAGAAGAAGAAGAAGAAGAGGAAGAAGGAGAAGAAGAGAAGGAGGCTAGGTCAAATCTCACCATTGAAGCAAGATTAGTAGGGATTTGAATTAAGGTATGTGTAGCTTTTAATATATGTGTTATTCCACCCATAGTGTCCCTTAAGATTTCCTTTAAATTGTGAAGAAGAACCCCAATCTAAGCTAGGGTTATTTCCAATGTGTGGGTACAGTTGGGTATGATTAGAAAGTGTTGGATAATACTTGTTTATGGCTAAGTTGGAATTTAATTGTGATACTATGATGAAATTATGTGGTTTCAATGGTTAACCCTAGTTTTCTTAATGAGTTGCATGATTTGTGGGTTGATGCCATTAAAGGGCAATTTGAAGGTTCATGAGTGACCTTCTTGTATCAATGTCATGAGTAGTAATTGTTCAAGGTTAGGAACACATAATCATAAATTGAACTTATACTAATTGAATATGATTGATCTTGTTTTGTAAAGTTGGAATTGAACCTTTAAGATGAATTATGGCTAGAATCACCTTGTAATGAGGAATGTGATGAGAATTGCTTAAGAAGAAGCCTATTACTTGAATGTATTGTAATCTATATATGATTAAGGATAGAATGATGTAAATCTGTGAGATGAAAGCTTGTAGTCATGAATGTTGAATCACTAGGGCTTGAGAGTAGAGTCAATGTGATGAATATAATCTAATGGGTGGGTTTATGGTGAAAGGCCTATACTCACCTAATCTACTTTATGAATTCTTGAATGTATGAAGTGATAGAATCACTTGAGCATGGATGGATTGTCAAGGACATCCTTCCATGAGAGATGAATGTTAAGCAAGGCTTAACAAGTAAACCTTGGGGTGTATGCTTAGCTCCAAGTGGATATTGACAATGAGATGAAGTGTCACACAAGAAAGGGTCCGGGCTCCAAGTAGAAAGGAGAACCACACTTAGGTAAGTATCTCATAGTATCCATGCTAGTAATGAACTTAGACATACTAAAAGTGGTATCTCATAGGGTTCAAGTTATAAATGAACTAAGATGTGCTTAAGAGAGTAACTCGTAGTGTTCTATAGATAAAAAATGGAACTAGGTTCCAAACTTAGAAGTACTAAAAAAGGGACCAAAAAGTAATACTTAGCATGAGTAGTATTATGGGATGCTATGATTGCATTGCACAAGTATGGCTTAGGGTTACTAAGTAGAGTGAGTTAAGATGGGATTGTGCCATAGTTGCCTTCCCTACTTTAGTGACTAAAGGTGAAAGAGTCCCTTAGTTATGAGAAGTTAGGTTAATAATTAGACCAAAGTAGGGTGAATATGACTAGGATGGCTTCAAGGTCATGCTTAGTGTGAAGGGCATTATTGGATGCTTTTCATGGATTGTACAGGTGTGCTTTGAGGTTACCTAGAAGTATGGTACCCTTATGGTAGAGAAGCCTAGAGAATTATACCATGTATATATACCATGATTAGAATGACCAAGAAGGGATACATGGCTTGGGTAGTATTATGGGATGCTATTCTTGTTTTGCACTTGTATGATTTTGAGTTTACTTGAGAATGGTAATATTTTGGCACAGATGACTTGTCAGTAATGTTTATATGATGCTGATGATGAAGAATTGGCTTATTGCGATTGTGATATATCTCCTATGCTCGTTTATTATGTCTTACGTCGACTTATGTTCATACGTTGCTTATGATGGAGATTATGCATATGACTATTCTATTATCTCTTATGATCATGTCTTATATTGACTAACCACTTTGATATGGCTATGTTGGTATGTTATCTTTCATACTTGGTACCTTTTGTACTAACACATATTGCCTACATTGTATTCAAATGTAGGGCGTTGGGAAATTGAGTTGCTCGGAGTCTAGGTTCCTATGTGCAAGAAGATTGAAGATTGGGGATGCGTCATAGCTTCAAGGACAAACCCCTTATGTTTCATTTATGTACTTTCTTATTTTTTAGACTTTTTGTGGGCTGCGTCCCAAGTCTTTTATTCATGTTATTCATAGATGGTTTGAGACAAAGATGTTAGAAAGGTTTCCACTTTTATGAAATGTTTTTGCTATTGTTCTTTAAAGAAAGTTTTAAATTTTCCCTACTTTTCTACGATCTTACCATATTATAATGCTAAGGGCTTGTATGCGACCCCTTCGGGGTCAAGTACGTCGTGTTACGACTAGGGGGTGCTCTCGAGTCATGATAAACTTGGTATTAGAGCATAAGGTTTTGGGATAACTTTTAGGATGTCTCAAACCACGTCTAGTAGAGTCTTATTCATTGGTGTGAGTCACGACACATCTATGAATATGAGGCTATGGGATACTTAGGAAAAGTCTCACTTCTTCATTCTCTTAGTCGTGCCATAGAGTTTGGCTTGAGTTGGCCCTTCTTCTAATCCGTGCCTTTGGTTGTTTCAGGGTATGAATAATACTAGGGCTAATGTTAGGAGGGTTGAGGAAGATGATTAGGGGAAAGAGGTTCCTCTTCATGTTCCAAATCAAGTTCCTCTACAAGCTCCTCCTCAAGTGCCTATTGATGAAAGAGCTATGACTAACGTAGAGATAAGGGCGGCTCTCCAAATATTGACTCAAGACATTACGGCCCAAGTCAATAGGGAAGTAGTTGCCCCGGCTAATGATAGGAATATAGTTTCTTTGAGGGTGAGAGAGTTTTTGAGGATAAACCTTCCGGAGTTTTATGGCTCCAAGGTGGAGGAAGACCCTCAAGGTTTCATAGATGAGGTGTATAAGGTGCTTTCCATCATGGGTTTGACTACGGTACGGAAGGGGGAGTTAGCCGCCTATTAATTGAGGGATATAGCTCAAATTTTGTATGAACAATGGAAAGATAATAGGCCATTAGGGGCGGGGCCAATAGAGTGGGAAGGGTTCAAAGAAGCATTTTTAGATAGGTTCTTTCCCCTAGAATTGAGGGAATGGAAGATGCAAGAATTCATCAACCTTCGTCAAGGAGGTATGAGTGTAAATGAGTATGCTCTTAGGTTCACCCAACCATCCAAGTATGCCCCAACTCTAGTGGCGGACTCAAGGGCTAGAATGAATAAGTTTGTGATGGGAGTGTCCAAATTAGTAGAGAATGAGTGTCATTCGGCAAATCTTATTCCTAGTATGAACATTTAAAGTCTTATGGTTCATGCCGAACAAATTGAGGAGAAAAAGCTCAAGAAAGTGAATAGGGAGGTAAAGAGGGCCAGGACCAATGATGCAAAATTTTCTAATGCTAAGTCTAATGGACAAGATAGGCCTAGGACTAAACCAAGGTACTCCGACCAAGATTCTTCCAAGCCTACTTGGTCCAAGTGTGGGAGGAGTCATTATGGTAAGTGCCTAGCCGACATGGATGGTTGCTATGGGTGTGGAAAGGATGGGCACAAAGTGAGGGATTTCCCGGTTCTTAAGGCTAAGGGAAGGGAGGATAAGAAAGCTTCCTCTAGTTATCCGGATGAGGGTACTCAAAAGAATAATAGGTTTTATGCTCTCCAATCTAGAGAATATCAAGAGTGATCTCCTCATGTCCCTTCCGGTATGTGCTTCTTTCATGTTTTAGAAAATTTCCAGATTTCTTGTCTTTTGTGATTTGTTATGTTGGACTTGATGTTGTCCTTGCTATGATTGATGTTTAGAAAAGCAATGTGTGGGCTTACTCCCAAGGGGGAGATAGTGTGCCTATTCCATAATGTATTTACTTGATTATGTGTTGCCATGATTTCTTTGTATGTATGTTTATGAAGGTGTGTAGTCCTTGTTAGAATTAATCTAATTACATTATGTTTCCTCTTGTTGTAGAATCTTTGAGTCGATGCGGATTTTAGGCTCCATGAGTTTTATGTTGAGCATGTTGTAGCTAGGATATGTTAGTTCCTTCTTGGAAATGAGTAAGTATGCCTCTTTCATGCATTTTGAGTTGGTAGATGCAGTTCCTACTTCCTTGAGTTGCATTAGGTATGATTAGCTTGGAACTGAAAGTTCCTTGGTTGGTTGTGAGCATGTAGGTGTAGTGCATGCATGATAGACTGCTAGTATAGAGTCATTTTCTTTAAGAAGTTTTTAGAAAGGTCATTCGAGGATGAATGTTCCCAAGGGGGAGATATTGTAATGCCCCAGAAATTAGTAGACTAAACTAGAGCCAAGAACTAGGGTTCTAGAGTGTGATATTGAGAATTTGAGTCATAATTGAGACTTTGCGTGCTTAGAATGAGGAGTTTAGTGGATGAAAGTCACTGTATGTATTAGAACTAGTAGCCTAGATTACCTTAGAGAGTTTGGTTGAGCTTAGGAAGGGCAAGTACCAAGGCAAAAGGGCAAGCCTAAGCCAAAGGGCCAAGGCTGCCCGACCTTGGCAAGCTACTGCCTAAGGGTTCACGACCACCTTCACGACCAGTGGTGTGGACCACGGTCCGTGAAGGGGTCCGTGGAGATGTCTTAAACACTTGGGAGTCAAGGCCTTGAGAACAAGACACTGCCCCAAGTTCACGAGGCACTTCACGAGCCGTTGGCTTGACCACGGCCTGTCAAAGTGCCCGTGGAGGTACCTTAGTGTTTTAGGGAGTTTTAGGGTCTTAGAAAGTTGGGGGAGCCTATGGTCAAGGGACCATGGGAACCATCACGGGCCGTGGTGCCCTTGACAGACCGTCCAAGTGGCCGTGGTGCCTGGGACAGGGTTGCCAAGTGAGGGATATATGGGTTAAATCCTATTCCCTTACTTTTAAGCGGGGGTCCTTTTATATGTGTTTTATTCACTTATTTAGAGTATTTTAAGTCTTTAACCCCCAATTATAAGTCACTTTACACTAGATCCAAATCAAAACCCCAAAATCTTCTCCACTCAAACAATTCTCTCTTTAGAAAACCTAAGAAGAAGAAGAGGAAGAAGGAGAAGAAGAGAAGGAGGCTAGGTCGAATCTCACCATTGAAGCAATCTTAGTAGGGCTTTGAATTAAGGTATGCTTAGATTTTCATCTATGGGTTCTTCCACTCATAGAGTCCCCTAAGATTTCCCCTAAATTGTGAAGAAGAACCCCAATCTAAGCTTGGTTATTTCCAATGTGTGGGTATAGTTGGGTATGATTCCAAATTATTGGATAATACTTGTTTATGGGTAATTTGGCATTTAATTGTGATACTGTGATGAAATTATGTGGTTTCAATAGTTAACCCTAGTTTTCTTAATGAGTTGCATGATTTGTGGGTTGATGACATTAAAGGGCAATTTGAAGGTTCATGAGTTACCTTCTTGTATCAATGTAATGAGTAGTAATTGTTCAAGGTTAGGAACACATAATCATGAATTTAACTTAGACTACTTGAATATGATTGATCTTGTCTAGTAAAGTTGGAATTGAACTTTTAAGATGCATTATGGCTAGAATCACCTAGTAATGAGGAATGTGATGAGAATTGCTTAAGAAGAAGCCTATTAGTTGAATGTCTTGTAATCTCGATATGATTAAGGATAGAATGAAGTAAAGCTTTGATATGAAGGCTTGTAGTCATGAATGTTGAATCACTAGGGCTTGAGAGTAGAGTCAATGTGATGAATATAAACTAATGGGTGGGTTTATGGTGAAAGGCCTATACTCACCTAATCTACTTTATAAATGCTTGAATGTATGAAGTGATAGAATCACTTGATCATGGATGGAATGACATGGACATCCTTCCATGAGAGATGAATGTTAAGCAAGGCTTAACAAGTAAACCTTGGGTGTATGCTTGGCTCCAAGTTGATATTGACAAGGAGATGGAGTTTCTCACAAGAAAGGGTCCGGGCTCCAAGTAGAAAGGAGAACCACACCTAGTTGATGTGATGACTATCCAAGAACAAGGGGGAACTCTTATGTAGTAGAGTGTGTGTTTTCCCATAGTTAGGTCTTATGAGATGGGATTCTTCACGTAGTTAAGTAAAGGTTCATAATAGAAGTCTCTATATCCAATGAACTAAGACATGCTTGAGAAGCATCTCATAGTGTTCAAAGAATAAGGAACTAAGACTTACTTAATGAAGCAACTCATCGTGTTCGAGAGTGTAGAAGTACTTAGACTTGCTTAAGCTAGCATCTCATAGGGTTCATGAAGTGAAGGAACTAAGACATACTTTAGAGAGTATCTCATAGAGTTCAAAGAAAAAGGGAGGTAGACATACTTAAGGAAGTATCTCATAGTATCCATGCTAATAATGAACTTAGACATACTAAAAGTGGTATCTCATAGGGTTCAAGTTATAAATGAACTAAGATGTGCTTAAGAGAGTACCTCGTAGTGCTATATAAATAAAAAGTGGAACTAGGTTCTAAACTTAGAAGTACTAGAAAGAGGACCTAAAAGTAATATTTAGCATGAGTAGTATTATGGGATGCTATGATTGCATTGCACAAGTATGGCTTTGGGTTACTAAGTAGAGTGAGTTAAGATGGGATTGTGCCATAGTTGCCTTCCCTACTTTAGTGACTAAAGGTGAATGACTCCCTTAGTTATGAGAAGTTAAGTTAATAATTAGACCAAAGTAGGGTGAATATGACTAGGATGGCTTCAAGGTCATGCTTAGTGTGAAGGGTATTATGGGATGCTTTTCATGCAGTGCACAGGTGTGCTTGAGGTTACCTAGAAGTATGGTACCCTTATGGTAGAGAAGCTTAGAGAATTAGACCATGTATATATACCATGATTAGGATGACCAAGAAGGGATACATGGCTGGGGTAGTATTATGGGATACTATTCTTGCTTTGCACTTGTATGCTTTTGATGTTACTTGAGAATGATACTATTATGGCATAGATGACTAATAGTAAATAATGCTTATATGATGCTTATGATGAAGAATTGGCTTATTGCGATTGTGATATATCTCATATGCTCGTTTATTATGTCTTATGTCGACATATGTTCATACGTTGCTTATGTTGGAGATTATGCTTATGACTAAGTTATTATCTCTTATGAACATGTCTTATGTTGACTAACCACTTTGAGATGGCTATGTTGGTATGTTAGCTTTCATACTTGTTACATTTTGTACTAACGCATATTGCCTACATTGTAATCAAATGTAGGGCGTTGGGAGATTGAGTTGCTCGGAGGCTAGATTCCTAAGTGCAAGAAGATTGAAGAATGGTGAGTCCTCATAGCTTCGAGGAAAAACCCCTTATGTTTCATTTATGTCCTTTCTTATGTTTTAGAATTTTTGTGGGCTGCGTTCCAAGACTTTTATTCATGTTATTCATACATGGTTTGAGACAAAGATGTTAGAAAGACTTCCGGTTTAATTAAATGTTTTTGGTATTATGCTTTAAAGAAAGTTTTAAATTCTCCCTACTCCTACAATCTTATGATATGATAATTCTAAGGGCTTGAATGCGACCCCATCTGGGTAAAGTACACCGTGTTACGACTAGGTGGTGCTCTCGGGTCGTGACACTTGAATTAAGAATTTAAGAGTTATGATTCATGATGTGAAGGATATCGATGATCGCGTAGACTCATAAATACATTCTACTCAAAATTCTTTTAGATTCATCAACTAAACACACTTAGGTCGCAATCCCAATGAAGACCTTCGAAAACAATCACTCATTCACAACTCTCACCTCAAGAACTCAACAAGAACTTCATTAACAAAGAACAAAGCACAAAACCTCAAGAACTCAATAATATTATCAACATACTCAATCTCATGGATGAAATTCGTAAAAGAAACTCATGATTGGCGTGTGGTCAAAAAACCCAAACACTATGGAACCTTACATACTTCAAAGAACAAGGTTTTTGAAGAATCATGAAGAATCTCTAGAAGAACTTAATTAGAATCCTTGAAAACCCTAATTTGAAGGTAAACAATCAAGAAAACGTTTCTTAAAATTCTTAAATTAGTTTCTTGAAATCTTTATGACTAAGAAATATAATTTTCATTTGTGATTCATAATTGTATGGAGGAATTTGAGTTGAAAAGATTGGAATTCTTGGAGAAAGACTTACCTTGAAGAAGAATTTTGAAAAAGATTAAAAGAATCTTAAATGGAGTCTTCTACTTTAATATTTCCTTAGGTTTTTGCCCTAGTGTTTTAGAAAGAAAAGAATGACAGATTAAAAGATGAAAATCTAATTATTTTAAGCCTTTTATTAGTCAAGAAAATCGTTTAGGGTTTTCTTGGAGGTAAAAAGACAAAAAGACCTTTTTAATGTTTTACCGTCGGCTAATTCGTAACAACACTTTATCAGGTTACTGAAATGTCCTAACTTTTTACTTTGAAATTAGATTTACGTGAAATTTGTGGCATTGGAAAGTACATCAAATACCTTTAATTTGACAGGTTATGGGCCACATAACTCTTTATTTTCTAAGACATATGGTCGTTTGAAGTTGACCCAAGTAGAATCTTACATTCAAACTTAATCGATAAGGAAACTTCAAGAACACTTATCAAGAAATTGAATTGCTCAATATTTCACTATACCATTTTAGGCCTATGGCCACCCCAGTAAAGTGTAGCCTAAACTATCAAAAAGTGTGGCCTTTGATAAAAGGCTACACTTTTGGACTTTAAGCAACACTTTTTAGGGGGTGGCCTAAAGAAGCGTAACCTTTGACATTAGGCAACACTTTTTAAATGTCGCCATCTTTGGCTACACTTATAAAGCGTAGCCAAAGAGGTATAAGGGCACGCTTTGTTGTGATGAATTAGCGACACCTATATTTATAATACTACACTTAAAAGCGTTGCCTTTGCTTTGTTATTGGTCACACTTAAAAAGCGATGCCTTTTATATCTCATCAAGAGCAACACTTATAAAGTGTAACTTTATCTCTCATCTAGAGCAACACTTATAAAGTGTAACTTTTCTTATTTACAAGATAACATTGGACGTCCTACAACAACACTTTTCAAGTGTGACAATGTTGTGTAGAATTTTGTAGGCACAATTTTTTATTTTTAATAATAATAATTTTTATTTGCATATATTTAATATATAATCACATAATTAAATATACAAGTGACCTAAAGCACAAAATTAGCTAATAATTAAATCGAAGCTATATATTTCAAATAAACTTCGAGAAACATGTCTTGTACAACCAATACTTAGAAAGTGATTGATTAAAGATCTCTACTATCAATAAATTCCAAAAAATCAAATGCATTCAAACGTATATGACAATAGTACAAAAACTCTTCATCGTTCACTACAATAGACCGAGTTTACTTTTGGCCACATGCAATTCAAATTCAATTACCGCCATTTTCCTGCACATTCAAAATAAAATTATAAGTTAGTGAAATAAATGTGGAAGTGCATAATTGGAGAGTATTCATGACTGTAAGCCAACCAATCCAAATCAATATATATATGCAAATCATATAGAACATTTATCAGCACGTGAATTATGGATTACTGCATGTATTGTAAACACAAATGACACTTGTTTCATGTCTGTATTGGGCAGGAACTGGGAGCTTCCCATTTCATTAATCAAGAAAGAGCTCAAGACACTAGCTTTCACATTTACACTTTGATATTAAGCAAAGAGATGAGGAATTTTAAAAAAGAAATGAGTTGGAGGCTGCTAGGAAGAACAAAAACAAAGGGGAACAAGGCAAACAAGATTTCAGAAACCTGCAAATGCAATACACAAATAGAGAGGATGGAAACACCAGTTCACAATACCAGTAGCACAAAAAAAAAGGTAATAACAACAAGCCAACTGATGAAGAATGGCAGACTCAGAAGAGAAAAGCTTACAAGCCAGTTCAACATATCATGGACAGACCAAAATCTCCTAAGGAAACATTGCAGTAGCAACAGACTCATCACACAAGTATGACTAGTAATTCTGCACTCCCTACTTCTAATAATTTCATTGATCTTTCTATGCAGGATCAACCAAACAATCAAGAAGGAGCTGAAAATCAGAATTCAAAAGATAAGGATACAATGGAGACACAAATTAATAATAAGTCAACCACTGACAGATCTTAAAGTTATAATAAGATCCATTTTAAATAAAATCATAGAGTAAAAATGGTGGTTTAGCAGCATGGGAACCTGCAGGAGCCTCTGAGTATTTGGAGGTAACACAATATTCCTATTGCTTTGATTTATTTTGAGGTCGTTAAAAACCTTCAACCATTTTCACTTTCTTGTTCTGTTTTATGCACCAAGAGCTGCTCAATCCTACTGAATTTTTCGCTGCCATTGTCATCGAGCATGAGTAAGATCACTACATATACTTCCTCTCTCTTTCCCTTTTCCTATTCGTCTCCATTTTACAGCTTGACACTAATTAAATATCAATCCAGTGCAGAAAATTCAGGACAACAATGATAATATTTTAGGGAGGCAAGATCTTATTACTCTTGCCAGTAAAACAAAGAAGAGGATCAACCAGGCCCTACAGGTGATAACAGTCAGCAAAATGCGAAAGATAATGATCAGACTCCTTCCAACAACAAATCAAAAGGTAAACCAAGCAAGAAAAAGAGAGAAGAAATTAAAAGAACACAAAAAAAAGAGGCTGAGATACAACATTCCAAAGTACAGGAAAGACAGATTCCTAGAAACAAGAACTAGCAGCAACAGGATGACAACTCAAACCACATCAGAACAAAGTTTAACTAGCACAAGTGACAACAAACTCACTCACAAAAATATAACAAAGTATCTAACCTTCAAAAAATCTAAAAGGGACAGCTTTAACTATGAGAATCAGTTTAAGCAATGAAAACTAAAACCATCTCTCACAACAACCATCACAGTTCAAAGCAGTAAAACAACAGGGGATAAAAGTACACAACTACAACCCAAAATCAGTAGAGTCCTCCTTCAACAATATACAACACTCATACAACTAAAAAAAATAAAAATTGGTATAGAAGCTGAAAGGAGACAATGAGTAACAAAAACAAAGTAAACTTTCAAAGATTCAAGATAGTAAAATAAGTTCAGAATTTATTTACCAAGAACACTAGCTCAACTAGAAGAAAAATAATATGCAGACTGTTAACAGAAAATGTGAAATACAAAATACCTTTAGAAGAACCGAATCATGAGCAGACCCTGAAGAATGTGGAAGATTTGTGCCTCTTACAGCTTGTGCGCTACTTGCATCAATAGGTGAAGCAAGGTTAGATCCAACACACCCTGGTATATCTTGAAAATTTAATCCAGGGTTGTTTTGCAGCAATTGAGTGAATAAATGTCGCATTTCTTCTCTCAATTCTTCCTTTAGAGAAGTGATTTCATTGGCATGCTTTTGTTTTAGATTGTTAATTTCCTCATCTTTCTTCAAAGAACTTGTTGTCACTGATCTACCATAGCACCTAAGTCGACCAGGCTGCTCCTTTCCAAACATTGCCCTAAATGCATCATCAGCTGTTTCCCCAGAATTTTGGCGATTTTGATGTTCAGCCTGTTGAATAAAATTGGCATCCATAGTGAATTGTAAGTACTATTTCATTTCCAGTCCTATGATAGCGATCAAGAACTAAAAAATTCTGACAACTTTTTCTAGCAAACAATTCAGCGACATCGACAAAGAATTGATATCTCCTCACAGAAGCAGAAGAAGCAGAAGAAGCAGCAAAAGAAGAAGAAGCAGAAGAAGAAGAAGAAGAAGAAGCAGAAGCAGAAGCAGAAGCAGAAGCAGAAACAGAAGCAGAAGAAATTTTACGTGATAAAATTCAATGGAAAACTCCCCACAATATATAAATTTTAAGTCTGAATCAATTTCACTACTAATCCTCTTTAAAAAACTTACTATTGCAACTTGGGTATCAGCCTGGATTTCCTTTCCCGTCTTGGTACGAGTTGCAATAAACATTTCAGGCTTTGATGGTTCTTCATTGTTGTCTTTGGCTGCACGCTACAGATTATATAAAAAAAACATCAGTATGCTCTAATAAAGTACAAAAAAACAAAATTCAGATTTTTGAAGAAATGTCAGCTAAGTATTACCAATGCCACGCGTACTCTTGCAAAATTAATAGGTCCCATTCGATGCCTCCACTTTTGTTTTTTCCTGTTTTGAGAATTCATCTCGCATATGGCCTATTATTAAATAAAAAGATATAATTGAATTGATAAATAAAAAAAGAATAGATATGATGCAAAATATGTCGATGAGTAGAAATGCACTATTTTAGCCTTACTTGAACAGTTGGGTGTTTCCAATACTCGATCAACTGGCGGAATTGATTATCTGGAATGCCATCAGGACGTTTTGCTAGCATATCCTCAAGAGTATTGTTTTTATCAAAAAATTTCTCTTTAATTTTTTGCTTGTGTCGCCTCCAAGCATCACGAAGACCAGTCATCACCCACTTCTTTCCTTCTACTGGAATTAGAAATTTGGACTATGCAAAATAAAATATATTTAGCTTCAGTAAGTAAAAACAAATAATAAAATATGCAATCTCAAGAGTGATTGTTCTTACATTGATATATTCCCACATGCGCTTTTTAGTATCCTTTGGCACTGCATGCCAACTAGTGTACATCAAGCTGATAAATCTAGGATTCCTTGCAATTGTTCCTATAAAGTTGCTTAATTGTGACACTATCTTATTAGTTGGTCCCACTGCTTGTCCTTTATCAAATGTCACCTCCTTTCTTTCTTCCAAATTTCTTGCATGAATATCCTTATATGTTGTTTGTCCTCGAACTTTTTTTTACTTCGATATTTCTAGATTGATGTAACAGACAGGAAATAAGATATTCATTTTATAACAAGTACTAAATCTTACATGGTTTAAGACATACCTTTTGTACTACAATCAATGTCAATTTCCTCTTCGACATCACATTCATCTCTACCGAGTTCTTCTTGATCCACAAGATCATCCAATCCTTTGTTGTGTTCATTAATAATAGGATCATGAATATCATGTTCATTGTGTATCTGTTGCTTATCCAGAAACAGATCAATACTGGTAGCTGGTCGGACCGACTTCCTCTTCACTTGTTTGAAGTTCAATAGATCCTCAATATCATGTTGTAGCTCTCCATTACCTAGTGTTGTTCCAGTCACATGTACTGAAGCAGTAACACCTTCCTTAAATGACGTTTGGAACCTAGAGTTATTCATAGGAAGTTTAATTCCTTTCTCTTGAATGAACTATCCAGATTGAAATAACCTCTGTTTAGTTTGTCCTTTCCCTGCAATCATATGTGAGGTTCTAAGCTCTTCCCTTGAAGACGATTGAATTACTGATTTGTGCCCAAGCAATTTACTCTTTCCTTGTTGTGGAATGAAATCCTCATAATTCTTTCTTTTATATGGTATTGGTGCCTGCTCTTTCTTAGCTCTATCATTGCATTCATTTGCAAGTTGTTCTCTCTTAATCTTGAATTTGTTGGCCAATTCAGCACTTCATCGGTATTGCATATCAACTTCCAGATTCTTGAATGGACTTTGAGCTTTGTTTGGATTCAGACCCTTTTTCTTTAGTATTGCTAATTGATTCATTCTTCTCGCTTTGTTTTAATCTCTTTGATTTCTTTTCCTGTGGTAAGTAAACCTACAAAATAAAAAGGTTCTTTAAGTGAAAGAAGTAGCAGCAATATAATTTTGATATAAGGTTGACAGATGGATAACTTATTAATTTGAAACATTGTCCTTCCTATGTCTTGTGCATCTGCAGAACCCACAAACCAACTCTTTCCAAAATTTCCAACTCAATAGAAGTTATAGAAAAGTTCAACTCTTTCCAGAATTTCCAGCACTGTATTATAGCAGATTGCAGCAGCTGAGTTTCCAAAATTTCCAGCACTGTATAATATTGCAGCAGCTGAGTTTCTAGAACTTCCAACACTATATATACTGTAAACTGAGTCTATAAGTTGTACATACACAATATCCCCGGAGCCACAACTAAACTAATCTTATAACCTGTACAACCATTCAGAA
>JAJOOS010010231.1:0-22419 GCA_029582725.1 Solanum chiquidenum | reverse complement strand
AATGTTTATATATTTTATTTCAAATTTGGGCTTGTAAAATTTTGTAAATATTATATATATAATTTTATTTTATTTATAGATAAAAAAAATATTACTTATAATCTACTTTGTTAATATATTTTAGCTAGTTTATAGTTTTCAATGTTTATATATTTTATTTCAAATTTGGGCTTGCAAAATTTGTAAATATTTTATTTTGTATTAAGATCCGAAGTTACAATTATATTGTTATAGTTTTCAAATTTGAAGTTAACAATTTACTTTGTAAATATTTCGTTTTGTATTCAGTTTGACTGTATCCTTTAATCTTATTAATTTAACATAATGAACGTTGATATTTCAAAAAAAAAAAAATTGTACTCATGTGAATTTTACCGTCTTTACGAAAATTTCTATTCATTTAACGTTTCTTAAGTTTAGCTTATCACACAGGTAGGTGAAAATATATTTGATCTCTTTTTCAAACACCGTTAAGTTGTAAAAAACCAAAAAAAACCAAAAAACCTAAAAAACCCGAAATAACCAATTAAAACCGAAATCGAAAAAACCGACTTTGCGTGGTTTGATTTGGTATTTAGATTTAATAAACCGACATAATTGGTTTAGGTTTTTTTTTAATGAAAAACCAAACCAAACCGACATATGTACACCCATACTTTCTAAGTCATCAAGAATCGTGGTTGAGTTCAAAGGTTAGTTTTTTCTTGATTTTATTTTGTTAGCTTTTCGAAGAAAGGAGCAATTTAACTTATGATAATGGAGGTTTTTTTTTCCAAACATGAAGAACAATAATAAAGAAGAAGACAATTGAGTTAATATTTATTTTTTTCAAGTTTATTTTAACACATGACCAATTTTTATTGGTCAGTGCTGTCTAAAAACTGCACCTACGCGCCTAACAAAGGTGAAGTCACGGACTCAGCCACGTAGGCTAAAAAGTGGTAAAAAATTAACTAAAAAATAAGTTCGGGGGGATAATAGGACATTAGTAAAGGTTAAGTGTGTCTCATGGATTTTAGGCATAGGCTGGAAGGGTACTTTTGCATTTTCCCAAAAAATATTTTATATGCTCATCTATTTCTCAAAAGAAGTCGTGTAATTTTCTTAAAGATCATTATGAATTTTTTGTCAAATTAGATGGAGTATGGAAGATTAAATTGTTTTAATCTTGATTCTAGAACAAGCTGATATTTATATTCCTCATAAAAGAAATTTAGGAAAGTTGACGCCCTTAATCAGGGGCGGCGACTCAAGCATATTAATAACCTAAAGTCAAAATCAAATGGAGGTTTTAAACTTAAATTATTACTAATAACTTTTATATAATTGATTTCTTTTGATATATTTTTTTCAATTGATAATATAACCATTCTTATTTTATATTATCTTTTGTAAGATACAGTATTCTAAATAGGTATAATACATAAATATATCCTTTAACTTAACCTTATTTTACATTTATGCCCTCCAACTTTAAGTGTGCACAAATAGGCACTTAAACTTGTATAAAATTGAATAAATAGACACACGAGTCCTACGTGTCACAATACACGTATGACACCACGCAGGACACAAATTTCCATGTAGGACGTTTGTGTCTATTTGTTCAATTTTATACAAGTTTAAGTGTTTACTTGTGCACACCCAAAGTTGAAGGGCATAAATGTAAAATGAGGCCAAGTTAAAGGGCATACTTATGTATTATGCCTTCTAAATATATCAAACTTCTTCTAGTAAATTCTTTCATTTTATATCAAAAGTTTACTTTTTCTACTAATAGTATTCCATTTTTTAATAAATAAATAAATATAATCTATTATTGTTAAGAAATGAGGACTCTCAAATTTGGGGGTCTAAAGCACATGCCTTTTTCTTAACTCGGATGAGCAAGGCCCTGCCATTAATGCGCGATAGATATGTAATATTCTTTCAATATGTGTTGCGAACACTTTCAACAACAGTACTATATATCTTATTAGCAAAATAAAAATGACAAAAAAACTATTACGTTCTTAAAAATCTTTTCTTAGTAATGGCCGGTACACCAATTATACCGTATTAATACACTCTATCAAACGAACCCATAATCGCAGAAATCAGCTTCCCATTCACAATAGCAATAAGTTGAATCTTGACCTTGTAAACAATAATGTTCATAAGGGTTATGACCATGGGATATTTTAGTGCACTCTGTTAGGCATATTCTTGATTGTGATTCTACTGGACAATCAATTCCAAGTACTAATCTCTCACAAATATTTACTAGAGCACCCTCAACTGAAATCATACCTTAAAAAAAAAGATTAAGAAATCATTAGAAATGCCAATTTAAATAAATAGATACATAAATAGATTTGACTTCTTTAACTATTAATTTGTCCTTACTCATCGACATGAGTCGAGGATCTATTGAAAACAATCTCTCTACCTTTATGAAATATGGGAATAAGAACCTAATCTCCTTACAAAGCTACTTGTGAGATTCATCAAAAATATTTGTTGAATTAAAATTTTATAATTACACGTGATTTAACAAATGATGAAAATAAAAACTATCTTACAAAAAAATAATCTTGTAGGGTCTCGAGAGTAGAGTGTGGCAGACCTTATCAGTATCTTTACAAGGTAGAAAGATTGTAGAATAAAAACTATCCTACAACAACAACAACAAAAAACCTTGTGAAATCCCACAAAGTAGGGTCTGGAGGGTAGAGTATGATAGACCTTATCACTATCTTTACGAGAGGTAGAAAGATTGTTTTTAAAAGACAGTCGGCTCAAGAAAAATTAAAACAGTAAATAAAAGAAAAACACGATAGTATATATAAGGAACCATAACAATAACAATAAGGTATAGTCACCTAAACACACTAAATTACGATAAATAAAAACTAAATCTTAGCATATATACCTGACGTGAGAAAAAGAAAAGCTATTAGGATGAAACATGTTGCTAAAGCTTGCTTCATTTTCAATTTCTGAACTTTTTAGACAATTGATTTTTTTTCAAACTTTTACACTTCTATTTATACTAGTGATTAAAAAAAATATTCCTATGTCTTCAATTCAACTATATATGGTAAAAAAATTCATATTACTTTTGACATATTTTAAATATAGGAGGACATTAATATTAGTTTACCTATTATAGAAATAAAATGAATTCCACTTACCAATAATTACATGGATTGTACTAATGTAGAGATCTCAAATTTTGAGTCAAATTTGTAAAGATTTTGTCATTTTGAGATAATTATTATTTTTATTACCTAAATTGAATAACAACGGGTAAAATGATATTTACATCTTTTATTTTATCACTAATATCATATAAGCAAACAGTAAATATAAGCACATAATATTTTTACCTATTTTAATCCTTTTTTTGAGTTTTGAAGTTGTAGGTCGCCAATTAAGGAATAGTTTTGATAAATATCATTACTTCTGATTTATTTCAAGAATAAAAATAAAAGATTTATTAACTATACTTTCTTGATCCATATAATATGGTGTTTTTTTGCTTTTATGTTTAATACAATATAAACTAGTTTTTACATAATCAAAAAGGTATTTTCTTTTTTCAACTTTACCTTTAATTAGATAAGTAAACTTTTGCAAAACCAAGAAATCATATTAAATTAATATTATTTAATTAATGATAATTTCGTGAAAACACTTCCAATTTCTCGAAATGAAGATTTTTTTAAAAGATGTGTCCAAACTAAAATTAACAAATAGTATAAATCGAAGAAAGTATAACAAATAATTTAGAAAGTAATTAATTATTCTTCTATTAAGGGATCAATTTTGATCCTTATCAATTTAATCCTCCTCTCTCATGGTTACAATATCATTATATTTCTAAATTAGCAATCAAAAGGAACTATTTTGGTGGAATTGGAAGGAGAGGATTTTAATATATCATCATACTTAAAATATTCAGATTTATTAATATAAATTTTAAAAAAATTATATTCTTTAAATAAAACATTTATCATACAAATTATACATTTAATATTATATACTAGCAATACTTTCAAAATAAAATGTGTACACGATAAACATTATACCAGATTACCAGTACTAATACCGTGTATATAATAACTAAGTTGCGACTTGAGGTACCATGCTGGACAGATTCAATGTTTTGGAAGCATAGTTGTATTTATACATTCTAGGCTTACTTGTGATGATGATCCTGTTTTACGTCATCATTATTGAGCTAATAGAAGTTATTTAATTGTATTTTTAAGTATATATATACTTGTGTACAAGTTGAGGACCTTGATACGTTGGTCGGTCTACGGTTTGAACTCTTGAAGTTTTGTTGGACTGTTTCTATGCTAAAGCTCAAGGTTTGTGTATAAACTTGTACTTGTACTCCTGTTATCTGCTTGTATATTTGAAGGGTTATCTCGACACGTTAGTTACTTCTTGTCACGTTGTATTGTCAATATTCTCTGAGACTTTCAAGACACTTGTGTAACTCGCCCACTTGTACGAATTGCTTGATCACCTTGCATTCTTGTTGGGACTTTGTCCTTCTTGTGGATTTGATTTTGTCACTATTGGCATGCCTATTGATTTGGATCATTGGCCATCTTGACTCTGGATTTGTGGTTCGTCTTAAGTATGGAAGTTGTCCATTTTATGTAAGAACTAAGAAGCCATTTTTAACATGATTCTCGATTCTCGATTCTCTTGATTATTGGGCTTTGACCCTTCTAGATACAGGGCTTCGGTCCTTCTTGATACTTGATTATATTGGGTGTGACGGTATGATGTATATATTGGGGAGCCTTGGTATTGGATCTATTGGAAAATGGTGATATGAGCGTTCTTGACACTTGGATCTTTAAATATAGAACTTGATACCCTAGATATATCGTTTACTTATTTTATTTATTATGTTTCAATTGTGTTGCCCATGACTTTTGAAAGGTAACTTGGGGAATCTAGTGGCTCCACGCATATAGTTTTTACACCACTAAGCTTTATGCTTAGTGATAGTTGTTTCTATCGTAGGGAACGTTCGAGGGGATACTTGAAGCTGGCCATTGGAGACAGAGTTTTGAGAGCTTTATGGAAGATCACATTTGCATATAGACATCTATAGTTTGCATAAATCTTGGGATTGTATAAATGGTATTGGTGTCTATGTGTATAAAATGTATAATTATGTATAAAAATGTATATATATTCCTATACATTTTTATACAATATTTATAGGGAAATTACGTAATTACACGACTTAAGATAACATAATATCTAAAAATTCCTACCATTTGAATAATTAATTACAATTTTTTTTCCTTCTCTCTCTTAGCATCGGGATATATCACTCCACCTTTATAGACACATTACGATTTTTTTTTGTGTACAATGTACCTGATACAAATGTTATTATTGATACATAACTCAAATTATTTCAAACCTAAACTAATATGAATCTGGTTTATAGTTATCTATCTAATACATAACTTATATATCTTATACATAACTTATGTATTGTTTGCTATATATCGGGCGAAATATCAATGTATCCGCAAATTTTGAAAAATCCAAAATTATTGTAATTTGAGAAACTTCCGGAATATGATGTAATTCGAGCCCAAATTGTTGGGATTTCTCTACTTTATACATATTCATAAATTTACAGACTAATTTATTTTCTTAATTTCAATCAACTCAATGTAAAGATATGACATTCAATTTCAATCAACTCAATGTAAAGATATGACACATGAGCCTAACTCAACCCCAAAAGCAAGTTCATGAAGGGATGATTGCTCAAATCCATATGAGCATATCATCAGTCTATTCTCCAACAATGTGAAAATTTTACCCACTCTAATATCCCTCTCCCCCTTCATGCTCAAGTCCAACTAACGTGTGAATCGAAAGTCCATTGGGGAATGGTCCTAGCTCTGATACCACAATATTATTGTGGATTTTTAAAAAAAAAGAATGTAAAAACAGAAATAGTGATTTTCTGAAGTCTTTAAATTGCAGTAGGAAAACTACAATAGTGGTTTATTAAATAGGCTTACAACTAACTAACTTTAGCTTACAAGAAGCAACTAAAAAAAGAGTGGATGAACATGACCACAATCATAAATTCATTAAATTAGTGGATTGTCCATTTACTCATACATGTACTACTTACATTCATGTATACATATTTCCTAGGTTCTATGAACCATTTTGGATAAGAATGTATCTATTAATTTGGACATTTAACATAGTGATTTTTGGAGTGATTTCTCAACCTATAAATAGGATTATCATTTACTAGTGTAAGGACACTTAAAGACATTTGAATAAGATGATCTCTATATTCTACTCTCCGTATCTTTATTTATATTTCTTGTTCTATATTGCTCATCTTTTATAACACCCACTAATTAGTCTACTCTATCAACTAGAAAATAACAAACAAATATAAAACAGATGAACAAAAGTAATACACATTTTTAAAAAATAACCAAAAATAGTATAAATGCTACCAACAGTAACGTTTTACCTATTATTTTATTCATAAAAAATTGACGGACAGAAAGTGAAAAAAGAACGGATGTTAACATAAAATCTTAGTAGCAATAACGAATTTGCTTCAACTTATGTCAGTTGCTTGCATTCTAATTTTTTCTTTTTAATTACATTTACCCTTTTTCTTTATTCGTTTACTTTTAGCATGGATATGAATAATGTCATTTATTCGATGATTATGCGTGTTGGCATATGTTAGGATTGTGAAAATATTATCAGTTTCTCTATGTTTAAAATGGTGTAAATAAAAAATTAATTCAAGGTAAATTTTGTAGTTTTAGATTTGACCTAATTACTAAGATTTTAATTATACTGACTTGCTTGTTTAAAATAATAAAAATTATACTGTATTTTATTCCAACCACTTTACTTGTCGTTTTTGTGAAAAATAATTGGTTCAAAATAGTTGTCATTTAAAAAAAAATCAAGGTATAGTTAGGTGTTTGTTTCACCTTTATCTTAATTCATAAATATGGACATATTTTGGATAAAAAAATTTAAATTATTTAATCAACACCACTTAAAACCTATCAATATTAATAAAAATTTATCAAATATTCATTTTTACAATTATTGAAATGATTTCTTACCACACAAATATATATATATATATAATTTATTTTAAATAAAAAATTTAAAAAATTTAATTAACACTATTTTAAAAATATTGTGAATTTAATATTACAAGTACAACTGCAATCTCTTTTTCAAAAATGTAGTTTTTCATATTACGTTATCAACAGTAACGATTTATGCTAACAGTAGTTGATTTCTCTGTTTTCTATTCGTTAGTTTTTATAAATAAAATAATAGATAAAACATTACTCATGATAGCGTTTATACTATTTTGGTTACTTTTTAAGAATATGTATTACTTTTGTTCATTTGTTTTATATTTATATTATTTTGGTCAAATCTTCGACATTTTGGTTATTGCAGTTAAATTGAAGTAAAATGATTGGCTGAAAATGATTATTACTATAGCTACAATATTAATTTAAAATGTGTCTTGATTAATTTGTTCTTTTATTTAAGTCATTCCTCATTATTCATCAGCCCTTTAAAAATTAGGCTTTTTTTTGTGTTAAGCAACTATTAAAATTAATGATTTGTTTTTGTGTTTAACATTAGTTTATTATTTTCTCCATCTCAATTTGCTTAACTAATATTTGATCAAGTTAAGAAAAACCAAACAAAAAAAATAAAGAAAGATTATAATATTATCTACTCAAATTAGTTGAATTTCGAATTCAGGTAAGAAAACAAAAAAATGAAAAAAGATAATAATACTATCAACTCAAATTAATTGGACTTCCATACAAATATTGGATATGAGGTAAGAAAATAATAAAAATGAAGAAAGATTATAATACTATCAACTCAAATTAGTTGAACTTCCATACAAATATTGGTTTATCAGGTAAGAAAAAAAAATGAAGAAAGATTATAATACTATCAACTCAAATTAATCAAACTTCTATACAAATGGCGAATATAAGAAAACAAATAAAAATGAAGAAAGTTTATAATACTATCAACTCAAATTAGTCGAACTTCCATGATATCCCATAAGAAACAAATCATTTGAATTGGGCGCCAAAATCGAAGGAGAACATATGTAGTGTGTATAAATAGACCATCAAATCAAAGCCAGCTATAGTTACTCTGTTTTCTGTCAATCACCGTAACCGTTTTCCAGACGAAGAAGAAAGAAAGAAAGCTCTGTTTTCCATGGCTCCCAAGAAAGAGGCAACGAAGGAGTCATCCTCAACCTCCATTGGTACTCGAACCTCACATCGCACTGCAAAACCCAATTTGGATTCTAATTCTGATCCTCAACCACCACTCGTCAATGTTGCTCCAAGCACTTCTGGAAGTGGAAAAGCAAAATTGGGTTCTAATCCTAAGCCACCCAGGTTCAAGAAGGCAGAAACAAAGAATTCTGATGGTGGTGGTGGTGAATCTTCTTCAATGGGTTTCAAGAAAAAGGCGAATTCAGGGCCTGCTGCCATTGGTACTCGAAGCTCTGCTCGGCAACGCGGCAAAGACAAAGTGGGTTCTGATCCTAAGCCACCCAAGTCCAAGAAGGTAGAAACAAAGATTTCTGATGGTGGTGGTGGAGAATCTTCTTCTATGGATTCCAAGAAAAAGGCGAATTCAG
Source organism: Solanum chiquidenum (assembly GCA_029582725.1). Taxonomy (NCBI): domain Eukaryota; kingdom Viridiplantae; phylum Streptophyta; class Magnoliopsida; order Solanales; family Solanaceae; genus Solanum; species Solanum chiquidenum. Next base: position 13,709 of record JAJOOS010010231.1, on the reverse strand, counting down.
GGCCTGCCGCCATTGGTACTCGAAGCTCTGCTCGACAACGCGGCAAAGACAAAGTGGGTTCTAGTGTGCCTTCTGATTCTGTTTCTCAACCACCCAAGTCGGAGAAGGCTGAAACAAACACTTCTGGTGGCGTTGGCGGTGAATCTTCTTCCACGGATTCCAAGAATAAGGCGAATACGGAGTCTGCCGCCATTGTTACTCAAAGATCTACTCGACAACAACGCGGCAAAGGTAAAGTGGATTCTACCGTCCCTCCTGATTCTGTTTCTCAACCGCCCAAGTCAAATAAGGGCGAAACAACAAACACCACTGCTGGCAGCGCCTCTTCTCCCGCCACCGCCGCCGCCGCCCGCCGTCGCAATGAAATACCCATAATATCACCAAATACTCGTTCATCCAGTACCAAGATATCCAGAACAAGTTCTTATGAGGGAAACGCAAGAGTCTCTGGACCAGCCAAGAAAAGGTTAAATATGGAACCCTCCTCCAGTTCCGGTCGACGTGATAAAGGCAAAGCGAAATTGGTGCCTTCTGAGGAAAGTCCCTCTGAGGACAATGCGCCGGAAGATATGAAAGACAAGAATTACCCAAGCATGTTCAAGCCAGTGAGTATAACCAGCTCTGAGGCAAATGCCGTGCTTGCTAAGCGGTTGCCGCTCAAGAAAAGGGCAGTTGTGCTGCCAACTTCCAGTGTTCTCACCCGCCAGGGCAAAGCCAGGATGGCAAATCCACAACCACCAAAATCCACAGCGTCCACTGCCGGCTCAGCTCGCCGGAGAAAACCCAATGCCGATTCTGACCCACAACCACCAAAATCCGAGAAAGCTAAAGCCACAGCGTCCACTTCCGTCTCAACTCGCCGGGGAAAAACTCAAATGGGTATTGGCCCGACTCCTGCTGACCCACAACCACCAAAATCGGAGAAGGCTAAAGGCAGAGCTTCCACTTCCCGGGGCAAAACTGAAATGGGTTCTGACCCGACTCCACCAAGTTCCAGTACAAGGGGGAACTCATCGGTTTCAGCAACGCCCAGGAACAAGACGACTGTGGAGCCTTCAAGCAGAGTGCTTCGAAGTGGTAAAAAAAACTGAAGGTCTGAGCATTTTCTGGGGATATTACTCAATTGAATCATTCATGGAAATTTTTTTGTAATGAATAGTGGCAAATAGCATTCTTTGTCTGTTGAATTTTGTAGTAAAATTGAACATTCAGTCACAAGCTTATGCATATTGAAATCATATATGAAAGTTTAGATTTGATTCAACTTCATGTTAATGAAGACTCCATCAATCTGTTGGCTACTTATTATCGCATATTTTAGCTCGTGTTTGATCATAGATTTGAAACTTGAAAATTTGAGCTTTTGAAGTTGCGTTTGAGGGGATAAATGATTATGTGTTGCATAATAGGATTGTGAATGATTGTACCAAAGTGATTTTACACAATGAATTACTCCATTCATTTCAATATATTAAATGAATTTTTTAACAATTCTTTATAGTCCAAAATGTGAAATTTTCAAATGCGTTGGTTATCTTTTTCAAAATTTAGTAATTTAAAAGAATTAAATCCCAAACTTATAAACTTCAAATTTGGAATCAAATCGTAAAAATGTTTAGACATTTTAGGTATATGTTTACGTGAATGTTGTTTCCTTCTTCAAGCTTGTGTGTAAAATATGAACAAGTAAGGAATAATATTGTTCACTAACTCACTAGGCAGGGGTGTAACAAAGAAAATCGACAAATCGCACTACATCAATTGTTGTAATATGTTGTAAGAAGTTATCAACCGTGACGATGGTGTAATATGTTGTCTATTAGACATGAGTTTCAATTGTTGAACAATACCGACAACTTTTACCTATAAGGTAGTAGCTTGTTGCCAATTGAACAAGACTGACCTGTTCCTCAAAGTCCCCTGCAGAAGTAGTCTAAAGTTGTAACTTGTAATGCAATAAAACCATGAAAACTCACCTATGCTTGGATGCATGTCCAGGCATATATAGCGGAGAGAAGAAGTGTAACGTCAACTTGGAGAAAGAAAAATCAGCCGAGAGAACGAACTTGCATATACTTGTTAAATGTAGAGTGAATAAGCCAAAGATTGTTAGCTACCTTTTGGATTGTATAGTTCAAAACTTTCTTCTCAATGAAGGTTTTGCTGAAATTAAACAATGTCGAACTTACCGGGAGTTTATGCATGTCATTCCAGTATGCCATTCACCAAAAAAAATGTTAGAAAGAGGTATATGTGTGTATCAATGAATCAATTAGCTTGTATGAATCCTTTGTAAAGCTTAGAGGTGTCAAAATTAGCCTATGAAAATATATATCGTTCAACTCGTCCAAGTATGGATGGGTTTATTGACCTGTTCATTTATTAGCTCAATCCATATTAGTCCATCAAAAGTTGAACTAGGATGTGGTTCTAAAAGAATTGGGTTTTAATGTTTCTTTTATTGCATTGAATACTCTGGTGCTGAAAGAACATATTTTTAATGCTAAAATTCAATCTTGCTATTGCAGAGAATACTATGGTGTTGAAAGAATTGTTTTTGACTTATAAAAATTCAATCTTTTTATTGCAGAGAGTACTCTAGTACTGAAAAAAATTGGTTTTTGATGCTAAAATTTCAATCTTTCTGTTGCAGAGAATACTATGGTGCTGAAAGAATTGTTTTACAACTATACTATCAATCTTTTTATAGCAGAGAATCTTGTGGTTCTAAATACTAGCACCATTGCTGCTATTATCACTTCTTTAGGTGGTCCAGCAGCTGCAGTTGAGATTATTCGGTTATCTGGTCCGTCTGCAGTGCTTATAGATGGTCGCGTAGTTCATCCCAAGGTGAAAAAGAAGAAAAGAAGTTCTTCAGATTGGAAGCTTAGGAGCCATGTTGTAGAATATGGTTTTGTTTCTGATTCTCATGGGAATGTGATTGATGAGGTATAATTTGAAACTCTACATTTTCCCTTCTTGTTGGTGCATTTGTTCTTTAATTCTGACATGTGGATTGCACTACATGGAGATTTTAAGAGTTCGATGCCTTTGTTGCTTCATATCTCAATTTAACCCTTGCGATATCGCCTTACTATTTCTAGTATTTTAGTCTGTCTTATTAAGTTCATACCGGTGAGGAATTGGTTCTTCCTTTAATTCTATTATAACCTGTCGATAAGGTGAGGAAAAGGTATCTATAGAATGAAAAAGAGAGTCTGTTTCTGGGCATTCCTAGTGGCAACATATGTTTCATGCTGGCCCCAAAGTCATACACTAGAGAAGATGTTATAGAGCTTCAGTGTTTTAGTAGCAGTCTAACAGAGATGTGTTCAATAACTTGTTCTGATTGATATTTAATATTTGCTTCTTTGAATTAAGAAGTTTGTGATTTGTGTCTATGACATGGAAAACCTTACTTGTATTCCTTTATCATACAACTTACAGAACAAAGTCTCTTAGCTTTTGTTTTCTGTTACTGTTAGACAGCTGCAGTTGATTCTTGTGTCTGCAACTCTATTATCGTTTCTAGTATTAGGAGTCGAGATTACTCTTATCGATGAATATCATTTATAGTTATTTATGTTAGTAACATAGTCATAACGATTTTGTTTTACTGTTTGAGATGTAAATAGCTTTTATATATTTGCTTTATTATAAGCTTGCATAGTAAACTTCCTATTGGTTGGTTTTTCGGCTATCCAAGCTGTATTGAATCCGTTTCATCAATTTTGGTGTGAACTTCTTCCTCCCTTCTTACTCGAGAACTCTAATTCCGCTTTAGCTTTTGTGATAGAAGCTATTTGTTGTTTGTATGAAATTATTTTTCATTTCTTTTTCTGATATGAATGTGAAAATGCGCCATGCTTATGCTTAGATGTGGATGCATTGTGCAATAAAATACATTGTGAATGTTTGGTACATAAGTTATGTTTTATGTATGTTGTAAATAATTTTATAATAATTTATATATGCATGAGTTTTCCTACATTCTAGAGTTGAGCATGGTTTTTTTCTTTTAAGATTTTTATTGTTTGGTAGATTTAATATTCATTCTTGCCATGGTTGTTGTAATAGTGTTGTCAATTCATTCTTGTCAGCAATGACAGAGCCAGAATTTTAATTGAGAGGTTCAAAATATGAAGAAGTAAACACACAAATAATTCAAAGGGGATGGAACATCTAATATATATATATATATATATATAAAAGTAAACACACAAATAATTCAAAGGGAATAAAACATTTAATATATATATATATATCTTAAAAGATTATTTATTAAGCATGTATAAATAGTTTAATTTTTCGTAGCTCCATGCTACTTTCTAGTTTGACTTTTGGGTTTCGTTAGTTTGGTTCTTATAATACTAATTTTGTAGCGTTTCCCTGTTTAATACAAACAAAATAGCGCCCATGGCCTAATGGATAAGGCACTTGACTTCTAATCAAGGGATTGTGGGTTCGAGTCCCACTGGGCGTGTACTTTTTACGTCTTTTCTTGTAAGAGACGTTGAATGGGTTCGAGTCCCACTAAGTGTGTACTTTTATTTTAACGTCTTTTCTTGTAAGAGACGTTGGATAAGGAAAAACTCCAGAAATTGCTTTGAAATAAGATTCTCATGTCAACCCTTTCCTAAATCATCTTGTAAGACACGTTGGATCTTTATCATGTATTATGGAAAGATAATGACTGTTTAGTTACTTAGTAATTGACACTTCAAAATATGTTTTAAAAAATAATATTGATCAAACACAAGCTAGGAAAAATATTTTTTCAAATTATTTAGTGCAACACAAACTATAGTTTGGCGAAACAAGCTCTTAGTTGATCGGACTAAGTAAGAATATACACATGATGGAAGGATAAAAAATAAATATATATATTACCATATAAAAGAAAGATGATGATAAACGCATCGTCTAACAAAAGAAGACATCATAAGAGACTGATAACAAAAACAAACACTAAGGAATCGTTTGGTACAATAATGGGATATCCCACCTTCTATGGGATAATTAATCCCGCCACTTAGCGTAAAAGTTATGTTGGAAATAAATAATCCACCAAATCAAACATGAGATAAAATTAATCCCAAATTTTATTCCAAAACTATTATTCTTAACTCATGTACCAAACAATCTCGGTGTGTACAATACGAATGGAAAATGTTTTTCAATTTCCACATATTTGGGTGGCTTAAACAATGTTTTCTATTGGACTTTATCTTCTTCCAATTTTAAAGAAAATAACTTATGTACCGAAAATAGGGAAACCATTTTCAAAACTCTCTTCCAACCCTCCAACCCAAAGTCCTGACCCCAACTTGGGATCCAATCTCCGACCAATGACTCTCTTGCATCACCTACACGGATTCCTGTAACACCTTCACGATTAAACGAGGGTGTTCAATTGAGCATCGAGCAGGGTAGAAGGGTAGCGAGGCACGGAATAGGATCAATGAAAGCACCAATGTAATAAACTAAACTATGTATTGATCAATAAAAGGAACTTACAAACAAATTGTTCATCAACAGATTAACTTTAGTGACCAAAGAGCAAGAGGACCAAAGAGCAAGAGGACAATAAGAAAAGAGCAGTTCCAGATTGCTATTACAAAATAACTAATGAAAAGAAAATACATATCTTCTACTTATAGCCATGTGCCAACCCGTCTTACCGTTGCCCTATTTATAACATAGGGCTACGAACACAGACCAACATACCAAAAATGGAGGATTCCTTACCAGGAGAAGCAGAAAAAACGAAACGAAAAAGTTCAAGAGCAAATTAAATCTCCATCGACTGTAGCCCGGCTGACGCTTTAGATTTCTTTTTTCCTTTCCTATTTCCGTTCTTATTTTCTCTTATTTTTGGCTTTTCATCAACAGTAGGTTGTGTGCTTTGCAGATGTTGATGAATGGCGCCTAATGGATCTGACTGGAAAGCTGGATGATTAATAACAGCTTGTATTTGATTGTCTTCCTTCAACCTGTAGGAAGTAGACATTCTTAGGAAAAAATGCTCTTTCATAAAAAGGACGACGGATTTTGAATGATAAACAAAGCTTCAAGTACTCACACTAAATTTTTCCTAGTTTTACTTTTCAACTTGAACTCTGCAGGTTTTGGTTGCTGAGAGGCTTTCAAGTCGGGGAGAAACTCTGTAAGTGTAGAAAGATCATAAGCCTTCAATTTCTTTTGCCTGCTTCTTACTTTCTTCTTCTGGCAGAAAACGAACAACTATTCAGTAGAATAAACATAGGGTATAGCTTCAAAGAGAAGCATCAACAGGTATGTGACTGTACCTTGTAGAATTTAATTATTCAATTCATTAATAGAGAACCATTACACTATGTTATACTGTAGGGAAAAGGATCAAAATAGCCTTCAACCTTCATTTATTAGTTAAGTTTATCCTTCATTATACTATCCGATTATTTATACTCCGCCGTTACTAAACTTGGCAAATATACCCCTCAACTGGACGGTTTCCTCCAAATCAGCCAAAATTACCCAATTCCCTCTTTAACCCGAACTCAACCCGCTAAACTAAATTCATACCAATTAAATCTCAAAACCCATCTATTCCAATCTTATTCATCTCCTTCCATGGAAAACTTCATACATTTGTAATAGCAATAGCCCATATATTCTTCCTCTTATTTCTTTTTTATGCAACAAACAGTAATGGACCAATTTGGATGCGTTCAAGTTTAGAAGATCTTTACAAGATCAAGTTATATTGCTGCACCTAATTGTGCACTTCCTTTCCAGTATGCCAAAGGCTTCCTAGTAATCCATTTAATCCTACACATCACAGCAAATTCTTTTAAAACTTTTCATTGGATTTATGTCAAATTTTTGCCTGTAATAGTACAAAAATAAGTCATTTCTGATTCAACAAACCTAAAGAGCTTCTTATGGTGCAACACAAAGATTCAACCATACATTAGCTTTGACTCGAATAAGAACTCCAAACTCAGAGAAGAATAACCAGGAAACATTAACAACAATACACAAATGAAAGAAAGAGCTACGAACCAACAACAGTACACAAATGACTGCAAAAGGAAAAGCTCCGGTTGGCCCTTAAAATGAAATATTTACAAAACGAGCTCCCTTTCCGAAGGAACAACAGGAAAGGTTCTAGTAAAAATTGCAAAAGAAAGTTTGGATCAACTGAAATTCAAAAAACAGATTTTTGGATAACCTCTTCACTTGGAGGAAAAATCAATCTCAATAACCCTTGGGTACAGACGAGACATGGTATTTTCATGGAGGAAGGAGATGAAGAAAGATCAGATAAATTGATTTTGGGATTTAAATAGTTATGGGTTTATTTAGTTAAGTGGGTTGGATTCGGGTTAAAGAGGGAATCGGGTAATTTTAAATTTTTTAAATTTAAATTGGGTAATTTTGATTGATTTGGGGAAACCGTCTAATTAAGGAGTATATTTGCTAAGTTTGGTAATGACAGGGGTATAAATAGCTGGATAGTATAACGAAGGATAAACTTAACTAATAAATGAGTTGAGGGGTATTTTTGACCGTTTTCCTTATATTGTATCATGCAACCAACTACAATATTATGAAGTGGGTAATGAAAGAATTTGGGACGAACTGACACTGACATTTTAGAGGCATGAAAATGTGTGGGGGGGGGTTGGGGAGGGGGGGGTAGGAGGTTATTTTTGGGGCTGGTCAAAGCATGCTGGATAGAAAGTTGGCAACTAGAACTTACCTCGACATTTCTTTGCATCTTAGAGTAATGACAATGAACCCAAGGACATACTTAAAAGTCCGGGTACTATAGATATCGAGATTCAGAATTGCAAGAAATACAGTGATGCACATAAATAATCAACTTCGAGGAACCACTCATGTATCTCAATTGACATATTAACCGAGGTGAAAACAACTTAAGATATGACTTCCCAAAAACCTTGCAGGATTTCTTGGGAATGTCATCCCATTTAGAGCATCAAAAGCAGAAAGAGAGCAGTAAGTGGCAACTAATCAAGATGAGACTTGTTAGACCACCTCACTCAAGCTGTCACTTCTAGAGGAATTCATCAAAATTAATATGGACACCAGACACCAATGCATAATCTTCTCCAATTTTTTATTTGTTCACAGTTAGGGGTCGTTTGGTTGGGAACAAGTTATCCCGGGGTTAGCTATCCTGGGATAACTTATCCCACCACTATGCTATAAATGGTGGGATAAGTTATCCCAAACATGGCAACCAAACAAGATACAAAAAAATTATTCCATCACTACTTTCTTATCCCATCACTATTTATATTCATCCCTCACACCAAACGACCCCTTAAAGTTCAAATATAGGGAGCAAACCGTACGCCCCTAATTTCTTCTGTAAACATGCATTCATCTAGGATTAACATGTTTTCCCATATATAAAACTAGTGCAACAGACAGTTTACAGGAAAGCAAAGTCAGCCTCTCTTCTAACTCTTTTTTCTTCATCTATTTTTTTGGATATATATAAGAGGCAAAATATCTTAGGAGCATCATTCATTTCTACGGTTCTATTTTAGCAGCACAACCAAAAAAAAAAAAAACTAACTAAATGGAGTATGTTTCTAGCTGAGTTGGGTTTGGTAGCATTAACCCTATGTAAAACCCTATGCCATACCAGACCTAAAAACCAGTAAATCTGAAATATGCTTTGGACTTTTTGACAACTGAAAATTACTGAACAAAATATAAATTCCGGGACCAAAAACTGATTACCGTGTCCTGCACACAGCTTAGGTCATGTCCTAACTCAGTATTGAAACTTCCAATAACTTCAGACGATACAACACTAAAAAGTATGGCCAACTAACACTCAATACAACATGGACAAATATTTAAGAGTAGGCAACGAAGCAAGCATAGAGCATAAATCAACTACAACAACAATGAATTCGTCCAAACATGAGATTGATGAGGAAATCAAGTAAGTTATAAAAAAAAAAGGAGGAGGTTCTCAGAGAGATTGTTATGAACACAAATGATGACATGGAGGACAACTTGGCAGCCACGGTGGAACAAGGATAGTACTCAGCCTAGAAGGAGCAAGCGTGTGACAATTCCCTCTAAAAGGTTGGCAGGTTTCGTTTTGAAGCCCGATGAAATAAACGTGAAGAGCAAGTGGTGCATGGAAACAGTGTAATGAATGTGAGTTTGTTATAAGTAGCAGTGAGTACGCATCGTAAGGGCAGGTTATTTTTGTGTGGAGTTTTCTATCTTCTCATCCTTTATCTTCTTCTGTATTTGATCTCTTATTATTATTATTATTATTATTTGTTCTTCCATATCAGTTCAGTTGTTATTTCTTTGTAATTCCAATTAGTGATTGCAATATTACAGCAGTTCCCTTGGTTATTATTGAGTTTGTTCAGAGATCTCAAGTTAGAAACTCGACATTAAAGTCACCAATGATTATAACCCTAAAACAATTACCAAATATTCTGAAACGAAAAAAAAAAAAAAAAAAGAGGGCTAAGAACACAAACCTTAGTAATAGCCTTGTTGGTAGCTAACGAAGAAACTGTCTGTCTAACCTCTGCAGAAAGAACCATGCGAACTTTTCCATTTAAAAATAGGTATAGAAGAATGCAATGGCTATCCGTAAATAAAAGCATGAGAAAATATCACAGAAAGAAAGTAAACATCAATCTTCTCCTTTTTTTTCCTTTTCAGAAATCACTCATACATGGTCCAGAATCTAGAAAAACCTGATCCCCAACTAAGCAGTGTTCCGAGGGTAATACAAGTACTAAAATCAGCATTTTCCCCCCAATAAATATAGAGTCAAAATAAGTGAATTACAATTAGATATGCCATAACACAGAAAAAAACATCTTTTAGAGAAAGTACAAGTATAAGGTCGAGTAAATTACTAGCATAGAAGTCCAGCTTCTTTTCGAATTTACGTTCAGCTCGAGCGGCAGCATCTCCACTGAAATACAAAACGAAATGTGTTGAAGACAATGAGAGAGAGAAAACAAAGGATAATAGATAAAGAGAGCTTAGTATTAAAGATCTCACCGTGAGGTTGTCTTCCCCATGCTTCAAAGGGAAGCGGCCTTTGCTGTAAAAACACAGGGAAAACTCAGGAAGGAATAAAAACTCTAACTGATGAAGAAGGGCCTAATTTTGTATACGGGTCACTGGCTGTATTGGGCCTGGAACTGGGCCTATTGTTTGCTTACTACAACTCCTTTAATCTTTGACCAAATGTATATGTTGAATGCTCACAGTGATTTAGCAGAGCAACAACTAATTGTGGAATTTAATTCCCTGAGCAAAAAAGGCAAACTATGTCATCCTAGGGGAATAATACAGACAGAAGATAAAGTCACAAGGGAAAGAGCAAAACAATGTCACATTTATTACTTCATGAAAGTAACATGAACAAACCTCTTGACACAATTTTAATAAGAATTCCACAAGGTTATGATTTTAATTATAATCATATTGAATACATACTCATCACCATACTCTTTAAATTGTAAACTACTCTTATCTTAAAATAAGGTAGCTAGCGATCCAGTCCACATTATATTTTACAACAATTTCAAGCAAATTATTATAAGAGGACAAATACAAATTAAGTTATTTACGTGATCTCTAGACAGCACCATCTCCTGTATTTCTTTTTCAGAGCTTGGGGATGTCCCCATGATAGAATAGCAGATATAGTTCAATTCATAAAAATAAGACCATACAATATAACAAAACAAGCAGTAAATGTGGACAACTCTAGTATGGTTGTTTAGTTCAAAGGTTGGCCATTGTCAACTTCATAAAATTTGAGTTCTCTGAGCTTATCATTGGACAATGATGAATCAAAAAATTTGTTAGAATGATTAATTTCAGCCCGATTGATCTCCCCAAAATTGTATGGAAGAGCAAGAACACATTTTGACCAAACAAGAAGGGAACATGATGTTACTTGCTAGAGTTCCTACTCATTTTGCAAATTTGAAAAATTACTAAACCTGTTGCTACAAATGAAATTTATTTCCTTGTGAACAGTTCAAGTTGCAACACCATTCTGGTCTTTATGTGATAACACTAGCATAATTAAGGTTTATGATAAAGTCTCGAATCATTGACTCGAACTTTATTGAAGTTTTTTTACCTCTCCCCCTCACTTCTAAAGAGATTAAAAGAAACTAAGACCTCTACCTCTCAGTTGTTTTGGTTGTAGGCTTTATGCAGAATCAGTGCTTCATAATTTACCTCTTAGTATGACTCAAATCCTCGATCAGATTGAAACTTTGAAGACAACTTACCACTAAGTCATATTTTTAGTTTGTTGAGTTTGATAAAGGTGAATTATTTGGCAAATTGTCTTGGATTTTAAGGTAGAATAGTCCTTATTTGACAGTTTAATATTACCATGTACATGTATATGGATGAAATATTGATGTATATTTTGATAAGGTTTGTGACTTTAGCATCTGATTAACATCCTTTTTGGTTCTTATTGAAGATTTAGTTTCTTTTTACTTTTTCTTAGGTGGAACCATGATTTAAACTTTACGTGCTCTTTTTTGTTTTGCTTCTTTGTCAAAAGGTTTTTGCTTTCATCCATTATACACACTTCAAATCTATTTCTTAGCTTGTTTGTTGTTGTTAATCTAAGCATGACCCTGATTCTGTCCAATCGTGTGGAGATTATAATCGTTTTCAACATAATTGTTAAAATTTTCTATTTACTTTTAGTTTTATATTTTGGTGGTTTGTTGATTTGCCCTTAATGGATAATTTGTTGAGTTTGATAAAGAGGAACTAATTGGATTTCAGTAGACTAACCCTCTTTTAACCCAGTAACGGATACTAATATTTTTCAGGTATCAACCACTGTAAATTATCATTCAATATCCATAGGTAACACATAGCACAGAAAACAAATCAGTCAAAATTAGTGAACACCAAATTCGGAAGTTTTATTTTCAAAATTGAAACACAAAACAGGAGCAATGGAGAAACCACGTATGGAATCCATTAAAAACAAAGCAAAAGGTAGAAGAAGAGTCGGAAAACAAAAGAGAGATAGCACAAAATCAGTATTAAAATGGACAACACCGAACCAAAACGAAAGAGGAAGAAGAAGAAGAACTTACTTGAGAAAGAGAAGCAGAAGAGGAAGAGGCAGCCGAAACTTAGGGGAATAAAAGGGAACACTTGAAATAATGTATGAGTCGGATTACATGGGTTGTTTAGTGGGTCAAAATTATTACACGGCCCACTTTTTTGGCCCAGTTGTAATGAACACGGTAGGAAACATATACTAGTTGATTAGCTAACATAGCTATAGTTTGAATTAAGAATGAATTATTTACCACTGGCAACCTCTTTTTAGCTATAATTACGCGCATCTCTCCCCTCTCTTCCTCTCTCTCTCTTCTCTCTTCTCTTATACATATGCAAAAATAAATTATACAAATACAAATTATACATATACAATTATATGACAGATATACAAATACAATTATGCTATATATATTAAGACTTAAAGGATACTTTCGAATGAAGTGTCAACATGCTTCTAATGAACTAGGTTGCTTCCGATTGAAGTATTCTTAATGTGAAATATGATCATGATTTGGAGGCTTAGATAAGTGTCTTTATGAACAAGTTATGATGTCATGATATGTTACAGAGCTACTATTAAGAAAAATGCTTAATTCTGTGGGGAGTTGTACTTAGCACTGAGCGGATTAGCGGTGTCTCATAAACTACGTGTCACCGTAGGATAGGCCGAGTGTTCATGAACTTAAGGAGAATATAGGCGAGTACCAAACTCCTTGAATGCTTTTGGTCTTGAGAGGGACTAGTGGCGAGTACCCAAGTCTCGAGGTTATGAAAGAATGATCTTTCATGTCTTGGCAGGATATATTTGGCCCTCTTTGATGGGGTATTACATTGAACTCCATGGTTAACTCTCATGGTTATATGTCGGTTAATGGGAGAGTCCCACATACTGATAAAATATGGTTTGAAAGTACGACACGATATCTACAGTTTCGCATTGACCTTACCTATCATGATTTATGCTTGGTTTTTTTTATGTATGTTCCCCATATTCAGTACATTCAAAGTACTGATGCATATTGTGCCTATATTGTTTTAAAATATAGGGTCCGACATTCCTTCACACGCACATGACTAGTGGATTGATTTTGCGGTGATAGATTAATGAGTCCTCATGTTCGGGCCATGCCACTTATAGGGGTTTGTCCTAGTCACATACTTTGATAGTAGAGGTTTCAAATATGGAATTCAAAGGGATCAAATGACTTAATTATTCCCTTGCTAGTACACCAGTTCATAAGTAAGAGATTGGAAGGTAATAAAGTATAATTTCATTACATTAACAGTGTTTTTACATACAAGCTTTTGTTTTAGTACTTCAAATTGTATAAACAAACCTATAACATACACAGAGTTTTGGACACACCACTTAAATTATGAACATGTACACCAGTTCACAATTTCTATACTTAAGCAGTTGGATAAGAAGCTTCCATAGCAATTCCGCAGAGTCCTTCCTCAGTATCAACATTTCTTTGCATTCTAATGTAACCATCTTCGCCCCAACTCGTTCCCCATGAGTTCTTCACTAACCAATACTTCGTCCCATCGCTTGCTTCACCATATCCAACTGCTGTAACACCATGATCTAACTC